>VWYK01101393.1:46969-93129 GCA_013399775.1 Semnornis frantzii
GGAGAAGAGGAGGCTGAGGGGAGAGCTCATTGCTCTCTATATTCCCTGAAAGGAGGCTGGAGTGAGGTGGGGTTGGTCTCTCCTTCCCAGTAAAAAGGATGAGAGGAAATGGCCTCAAGTTGCACCAGGGGAAGTTCGGATTGGACATCAGAAAAAAATTCTTCACTGAAAGGGTTGTGAGACACTGGAACAGGCTGCCCAGGGAAATGGTTGAGTCACTGCCCCTCAGGGAGTTTAAAAGGTGAGTAGATGTGGTGCTGAGGGACATGGTTCAGCGTGGACTCAGCATTCTTAGGTTTGTGGTTGAACTCAATGATTTTAAAGGTCTTCTGCATCCCAGACAGTTCTGTGATTCTATGAATTTAATTTGAATGTCACAGTTGACTCTTCCAGTGTTGGGAGAGGAGCAAAAAAACCTCATTTCTACATTATCTGTCATGACATGAAAAATTTACCAAACCTGGTGGCTTTTCTCTCAGTTGTTGTAGAAGCCTTTGCTCAAAGGAGAGAACTCCTCCTTCCAAAGGCATCTACCCCTCCTCCTTCTAGCAGTGTAAATACTTGCTTGCTGAAGCCATCTGGTTCTTAACATAACTTGCTTTTGGCTCAGCTGTGTTTTCTCCTCTCCACTTGTAGCTGCCTTGCATTTGGCTGTTTACAGTAGGAGATGCTGAACCTTGGTTTCTCTGAGGGTTCAGGACTTGGTGGTTCACCATCGCACAGCATTCTGGGGAAGCTGCTGCCCATTAGAATGGACTGGATTAAACCATGCTGTGAGCCTGGCAGTGTTGGGATGACTCTTCTGAGGGTTCCTCCTGTGACCTGTGTTTCCATGACACACTGTCCTCTCCTAGACCTCAATGCTGTGCTGTTCAGCAAGAGTTTGGGCTGGTGGATGACAAGAGGTTTGTGCAAAGCACTCTGCCCTTGGCTTTGTGCAAGCTGCCCTCACACCTAAAAGCCTCCATGTTGTGTGCAGCTGCTCACTGCTCTCAGCAGCATTGGTCAAGCCAGGGAGCACTCTGACAGCTGATGCTTGATTCCAAAGCATCTTAGCATGCTTTCTAGTACATCCATGCTCTTTGTTTTTCTTGGTGATTGGGAGGGAGTGCACACAAACTTGTATGTCTGTGGATGTGTTAGGGCTAATCTGCAGGTTTTCTACATGAGTGAAAAGGGATCACAGAATGTTAGAGGTGGGAAGAGACCTCCAGAGATCATTGAGTCCAACTTCCCTGCCAGGGCAGGTCACACAGGAGCACATCCAGACAGGTTCTGAATGTCTCCAGAGAAGGAGACTCCACAACTTCTCTGGGCTGCCTGCTCCAGGGCTCCAGCACCCTCACAGTGAAAAAGCTTTTCCTCCTCTTGAGGTGGAACTTCCTGTGTTCTAGCTTGTACCTATTGTTCCTTGTGCTGTCACCGGGCACCACCAAAAATAAACCTTTTCCTGTTGTTTTGCTGCTTGTGCACAGGCCTTCTCTTTCTCTCATTTCTAAAGGTGTGAGGTGCACCTCTGGTGCTGTTTTTGGATATGAAGTTTCTGAACTGGAATGGCTTCAGAAACCTTCACTGGGCTGTGCCTGGGGGCAGGACAGCTCGGCTTGTCTGAAGGCAGGTGCCTGTTTGTTTGTGCGCTGAAGAAGTGGTGGAGAATGCAGTGCTGTGTGCTTTTCCCTTGGCAGATGATGCCTTCATCAACCCCCACCTCCAGAGGATTTTCGAGCGCGTACGTCAGAGTGCCGACTTCATGCCCATAAAGCAGATGATGGTGAGGAACATTCCTTCCTGCTTATGGGGGAGGAGGGCAGTAAGAGAGTAAATGTCACCTCTGACATACCCCAGTAAGGCAGGTGGGTGGGGATTGTTCTTTCAATAAATATTTTCAGTTGTGGGTAACATCTGATTCCTTATCCCATTTATGTGCGGCCTTTTCCCTCCAAAGCATTAAAACTTAGCTCTAGACAGAGGTGAAAGTGTGTTTTGGGTTTTTTTGAATGTCCCAAGACTGTGCTGATGGAACAAGATGTTGCATACAAGTATGACTATAGGGTCTTGTTGAAGGTAGCCTCCTCTTCTGTTTCCTTTCTCTTGTCTTATGGCTGTTACAGAAATGCCTAGAAGCAACTGACACCAAAGGAATTGCCTGCATCTGAAAGACACTGAGCAGAGCCACAACTGGCAGCATAGCAAAAAGGCTGTTAAAGCAGGCTGTGATGTTTAATTGTCAATGCTGCCTTCAAGAGAGTCGCTCTTGCATGCCTGGATTGCTTCTCTTCAGCTTGGCAGTAAGATGGAGGAGGAGAAATATCTAACTCCTTGCTCAGTTTCTGGAGGATAAAAAGTGACACCAAAAAGTAGACCTTGTATTGTGAAGGCAGGGATGTTTGTGCTCAAGATCACTGTCCTTTAGGCCACAGCAACAGAGCCTCACATGGGTCTGATCAACATCTGCTTCGTGCTGGGCAGCACTGCTGGCTGGCCCACTCCTCGTGAGGCTGTGCAATGATGTGGGAGGGAGGAGAGTGTCCAGAAAGCAGGGTGTAGGTGCTCACAACCACTGCAAGCTGTGAGACTCACCTTAGAGGAGTGTGACTTCCACTAGTGCTAATCCTAAACCTTTGCTTCCCATATCCTGATGCTTTTTCTTGTTGTTTGTTTGTAGAAAACCCTGAACAATGATCTTGGCCCCAACTGGAGGGACAAACTGGAGTCCTTTGAAGAACGCCCCTTTGCTGCTGCTTCAATTGGTCAGGTTCACCTGGCACGCTTGAAAAATGGGAAGGAAGTTGCCATGAAGATCCAGGTGAGCTTCAGCCCAGCCTTAGCCTTTTTCTGTGACCCACAGAAGGGCAAGGGAGCTGTATAAACATTGCTTGCTGCTAGACAAAGACCTTCATGTAGGTGAAAGCATGGGCCCAGCGCGAGGTTGTGCAGCTTGAGCCAGCTTCTGACTCCACACAAGTGGGAGACACCTCACAGTAAATCAGTGTAGCATGGGGATAGGTGGTGAGTGGCTGCCTGTGCTTTTAGGGTCTGACCTGATCAGTCCCCTCCCTGGGATGTGCATGTGCCACTTGCCCCTTTTTTGGCCACAGCCCAAAGGTTAAAGAAGTTTTAAGTGGTGAGCAGTGACAGTGACCTTTCATGTGTTGGAAGAGTCCCTGTCAAAGGACATGAACAAACTTTTCTGGCTGCAAGGGGCTACATCTTGGCATAATATTTGTGCCATTTTAGATGCTGGGCTGTAAATAAGCTTTTAGAGGAGGAGTAAGGTTTTGGAGGTGGTGCAGATATGCATGGTTCATGGCCAGCCTGTAGGTGGCTGTGTGGAAGGAGTTTTTATCTTGTTCCTGTACAGCTCAGGTCATTTAGTCTCAGCACTGTCCTCTCCCATTCTGTCTGCAGTACCCTGGAGTTGCCCAGAGCATCAACAGTGATGTTAACAACCTGATGACTGTCCTGAGCATGAGCAACATTCTCCCTGAAGGTAAAAAGACAGAGAGCCTTGGCAGACACAAAGAGCCTTGGCAGGCCCTGCCTCCCCCCTGGCACAGCAGGAACAAGCAGCACACTGCATACTTCTCTTTATAGACTGGAAAGAGGGAAGCAACCTGGAGGAAACACTGAAAAGGACCTGAAAATTGCCACCTTTGCCCAGGAGATCTCCTGCAGAAAGTGGGGGAGGTAGTGGATGTGGGCTGTGGGTGCAGGGCCAACTTGGGGAGCCATGCTGCTCCCTTCTGTTGCAGACACACCTTGGGCACCTGCCCACCCCAGTATCCGCTAAGAGGGGTGGGAAGTCCACCTGTGATGTTTTTTTCTGACTGTGACTCTGTGCTCTCCATCATAAAGGACCCATAGAGGCTCCTGGCAAAGCATAAAGTCTCTGGGCATGCTCTCTCTGGCTTTCCAGGCATGAAGCATGGGCAGTGTTCAGGTTAGGTTGTCTCCATTACTGCCTGGTATATTTGGCAGAACTCATTTTTCTTCACGTTTCCTGTAGCCTTCCATTCTCTGCTCTTGCCAGACATTGTGTGTTCTTCCCAGAGCTGTGGAGTGGTGGAAAACTCACACCTGGAGCTTGCTCAGTGTCACAGAATCACAGAATTTTAGGGGCTGGAAGGGACCTTGAAAGATCATCCAGTCCAACCCCCCTGCCAGAGCAGGATCATCTAGACCAGATCACACAGTAATGCATCCAGGAGGGTCTTGAATATCTCCAGAGAGGGAAACTCCACAATACCCCTGGGCGGCCTCTTCCAGTGTTCTGTCACCCTCACAGGGAAAAAAAATTCCTCCTCATGTTTCCATGGAACTTCCTATGCCTCAACTTCCAGCCACTGCCCCTTGCCCTGTCATTGGGCATCACCAAGCAGAGCCTGATCCATCCTCTTGGCACTCACCCTTTACATCTTTATAAACACTGATGAGGTCACCCCTCAGGCTCCTCCTCTCCAAGCCAGAGAGCCCCAGCTCCCTCAGCCTCTCCTCATAGGGAAGATGTTTCACTGCATCATTTTTGTGGCTCTGCACTGGACTCCTTCAGGCAGTTCCCTGTCCCAGCACACAGGGTAAGTGCCTTTTCCCACAGCCAATGTAGGACCTAATACTCATTTCTCCCAATTATCTGCCTGCAGCAGCTGTAGATTTATGGATTCATAGAATGGTTTAGGTTGGAAGTGACCTTGAAGATCATCTAGCTCCAACCCTCTGCCATGGGCAGGGACACCTCCCACTGGACAAGGCTGCTCACAGCCTCTTAGTGAGACTGTACTTAGTAAGGCTTTAAAATCAGCCTGGGTGCTGACAGAACCTGGCACTGTTCTCTGTGGTGGCTGGGCAGGGCCCAGCTGTGTCTGGCCCAAGCAACAGTAGATTGGTTTTCCAGCTCCAAGACTGAGATGGTTGAGCCTAGCACCTTGGGCCCTGCCTTGGTGCTGCAGCAGTTCACCATTCTGGTTTCTCACTGTTTTGGGCAGATCTGATTTTGGACCCTTCC
The DNA here is from genome assembly GCA_013399775.1 of Semnornis frantzii. Taxonomy (NCBI): domain Eukaryota; kingdom Metazoa; phylum Chordata; class Aves; order Piciformes; family Ramphastidae; genus Semnornis; species Semnornis frantzii. The sequence goes on from VWYK01101393.1 coordinate 51,972, forward strand.
TTGCTGCTTTTTCTGCTAGCATTTGGGTGGTACTTCTCCTTTGTGTGTCTCTGCACAGCCATGCCAGTATGAAAACTTGGGCTGTGGGGTGGGGACTGAGGGGTGACAGAGCCCTGCTGCACAAAAATGGTGTGAATGTGTCTTGCTTTAGGAGCGCCTGTGTAGCCTTGGCCCAGGATTGCCCACAGAACCTGTGTCTACTTGGAAGTGCTCTTTGGCTCTCTGGGGCTTCCTGTACTCCTCAGCTTTCAGTTGGCTGGGTAGCAAATTGCTCCTCACCTGCATTTCTGGAAGGCTCAACCTGAGGAGCTCCTTTTTTCTAAGCCTACTTTCTTCTCTGCTGTTTGACTTTCAGGTTTGTTCCCTGAACATCTGATTGAAGTCGTGAGCAGAGAGCTGGCCCTGGAGTGTGACTACCAGAGAGAAGCTGCCTGTGCAAGGAAATTCCAGTATGTTCACACCACTACCTTCAACCCCTTCCCTGTGCGTGCTGTAGAAGGCAAAAGAGGTTGCTTAAGTGCAGGGACAGTGGGGAGATGAATGTCATGCCCTGGGATGCAGCAGAGGGGAGGGCTGTGTGCTTCTGGGCTGAGCCTTCTGCCAGAATTCAGCCAGGCCTGTAGTGACTCAGCTGAATGGTGATGCTGAGCACAGAACATGGGGACGAGGCAGGTGGCTGCTACCCTCTCTGCAGAACTCAACGTGAAGCTACTGCAGTAGCTCTGGAGGCCAGCTTGCAGTGCTGTCTTTGGAAAGAGTCCAGAGGAGGGCCACAAGGATCATCCGAAGGCTGGAGCACCTCTGCTATGAGGATAGGCTGAGGGAGCTGGGGTTGTTCAGCATGGAGAAGACGCTGGTGGGGGGACCTTAAGAGCTGCCTTTCAGTATCTGAAGGGATCCTACAGGAAGGCTGCAGAGGAATTTTTCATAAGGGTGTCTAGAGACAGGACAAGGAGGAATGTTTTTAAGCTGAGTGGGAGCAGGATTAGACTGGATCTTGGGAAGAAACTCTTCAGTGTGAGGGTGATGAGACTGAAATGGGTTGCCCAGAGTGGTTGCGGATGCCTCCTCCCTGAGGATGCTCAAGGCCAGGTTGGATGAGGCCTTGGATAGCCAAATCTAGTTGAGAGGTGACCCTGCCCACAGCAGGTGGGTTGGGGAGTATATGATCTCTGAGGTCCCTTCCAACCTAGGCCATTCTGTGATACTCTTCTGTCAGCCTTGTGCAAACTTCTCCCATCCTTTGGCCTGCCTGCTCCCTTATCTTGCCTTAGCAGTGAGGACCACGTTGTTTTTACCTGAAGGCTGGAGGAGGGAGAGCTGCCAGAGGCTGCATGCCCCTTCTACCCCTCTGCAGAGCTGCCCCTGTGGCACAGGTCCCCTTGGCAAAGGCCTGTTTCTTCCATGTGTGTAGGCTGACCCTGAAGCAAAGTGGGGTGAACAGGAGTAGGGAGGTGATGGTACCCCTGTACTTGGAACTGGTGTGGCCACACCTTGAGTACCAGGTTGCGTTTTGGGCCCATCACTACAAGAAGGACATTGAGGTGCTGGAGAGTGTCCAGAGAAGAGCAACCAAGCTGGTGAAGCTTTGTTTGGACAACAGCTCTGGTGAGGAGCAGCTGAGGGAACTGGAGTTGTTTAGCCTGGAGAAGAGGAGGCTGAGGGGAGACCTCATTGCTCTCTACAGCTCCCTGAAAGGAGGCTGAAATAAGGTGGGGATTGGTGTCTTCTCCTTAGTCTCAGGTGATGAGAGGAAATGGCTTGAAATTGTGCCAGGGGAGGTTTAGGTTGGAGAGTAGGAAAACATTTTTTTCCCTGTAGGAGTGGTCAGGCACTGGGATAGGCTGCCCTGGGAGGTGGCAGAGTCACCACTCCTGGAGGTGTTCAAGAAACCTATGGAGATGACATTTTGGGATGTGGCTTCACAGCCATGGTGGTGTTGGGGTGATGGTTGGACTGGATGACCTTAGAGGTCTTTCCCAGCTCAAATTATTCTATGATGCACCAGCCTAGAGCTCTCCCAGTGTCACTCTCTAGCCAGTGATGTGAACTCAGCAGCTGACAGCAGATGTATGTCACTGGTGTGGGTTCTGGTGACTTGATCCCTACTGTAACTGCTGAGGTAAACAGCTCCTGGCAACCATGGCCAGGATGTGAGGAGAGCTGGCCTGAAGGGGCTGTGTGAGGTGTTGCAGAGGAGCCCAGGGGCTCTGCAGGCTCCTAACCTTTTCCTCTCTTTTCTCCATGCCCTAGGGAGCTGCTGAAGGACCACCCCTTCTTCTATGTCCCAAGAGTGATAGATGAGCTGTGCAGCAAACACGTCCTGACCACAGAGCTGGTGTCTGGCTTCCCCTTGGATCAGGCTGTAGGGCTGAGCCAGGAGATCCGCAATGAGGTAGAGTGGGCTGCTCCTGCCTCCCCCCTCACTCACAGCAGGCCTGCCTGGTGACTGGGGGCACCAGGGGATTGTGGAAGGGCAAACTGAGCACTGCAAAGCAGGATGGGATCTGGGGACTGCCTAGAGTCTCTGTGCAGGGAACATGGCAGTGACACTGGAGTGTCCCCAGGCCTTGCAGGAGTCAGCATTCAGCAGGGAGGGGGTGAGTGGAAGGACAGCTGAAGGAGAGGTAGCTTAGCTGCATAACTCCTAGATGCTCTTAAGTTTGGGGAGGGATTGTCACCTACGGGAGGGGGAGGTCTTGTTTTGCAGCTGCTCCTTTGGGCAGAAGTGCAGAATGATCTCAGTGTTGTTATCCCCTCCTGTGGGACTGACCTGTGCTGCACAGGGCTGCTGGAAAAGTACCTCTGGTAAACAGGAGTGGGGCCGTGGGGATGGGTAGGCGGTGGTGCTGAATATAGCAAGGGATTGGAGCGCTGTGGTGAGACAAACAGCTGCTCCAGGAGCAGAAATAACTGCCCTGGTATCTGGATAGTCTTTTTCTTTTTTTGTCTTTTTTGTGTCTTGCTGTGAACTGTCAGCTGTTGGCATGTCACTGGGGAAGAAGGCAGAGTATGTTCCGCCACATAAACAGATCTCAGTGTCACACTGGACTTGAAGCTATGCCAGAGCTAGCTGCCTCTAACCCCTGAACTGCATGTTCTTAGGACTTGTCCCCTCCAGTGATCTGCTGTGTCATCAGGGCTGCTTTTAAAAGGCTGTGAGGTGGGGTGTTGCTGCAGGAGAACACCTTCTTTCCTACAAACAGCTCTCCTACACCCTTCTGACCCAGATGGCGGCGTCACGTTGTAGGCTCTGCCTTGCATTTGGTGCTCACCTATCTCCTTCCTGAACACATGCTTCACTCAGCTTTGTAGAAGCTCAGGGACACAATGAGCCTGGCAGTTCTGCTGAGCAGGCTCCAGCTTGCCTATCCTCACAGAAAAGTTCTGCTGCAGTGTGTAACTCAGCAGTGGGCTCTTCAGGGAGCAAGCTACTCCTGCTTCTCCCATGCCTGTCAGCCTCGAGGTGTGAATCTGCTGCTCATCCCTCAAGCTGGCTCAGTGCTGAGCCCAGCAGAAGGCTTGGCTGATGAGTATGTGGTGGGTGTATACAGGTAGTGAAGACCCTTCTCAGTAAGAGTTCAGTCCTAGCTCTGTGTGTTGTTTGGCAGTGTTATAGGAAAAGACTTCCCTGTTCTGCTTCTTTGGGCCTTTAACTTAAAATGTGGAAGAACATCTCATTTTCCATCACCTGCACTGGCTTCATTTTGCTCAGGGTCCTGCAGAACATTCCACCAGAGTAGGCTCTAACACTTTGCCAGCCTCTCCCACCTCTGCTTCTGGATCCCTCTTTGCACTGTGGAGATGTTCCTTTGCTCTCAAAGCAGCAACCAAGTGTGTAGTCAAAGCTGGGATGGTCAAAGGCAGGACCAGGACACAAGTGACTTGTGCATCTGAACCATCTGTGGAGCCTGCTGTTCTCAGCTGCCAGATGCAGGCTTGCAGGCACTCTGGGGGCTGACAGGAGCTACAGCTCAGACTGAAGTAAGGCTGGGGTGGCTCTTGTGCTGTCTGCTATGTCAAGAGTTGCTGAGAAGTACTCCCTCACCTCTTCAGCAGTCTCGCAGCATGCAGCAGGTAGTTCCTGCCAGTCTGGTGATGTATGCCAGTTTGCTAATGTCCACTGTAAATTAGGTGTGTGAGGAGGGCCTGCTGCCCTCTTGACTTGCTTCTTTCTCTCCTTGCTTTCTAAGATATGTCACAACATCCTGGTCCTGTGTCTGCGGGAGCTGTTTGAATTCAGATATATGCAGACTGACCCAAACTGGTCAAACTTCTTCTACGACCCACAGCTGCACAAGGTAAGCTCAAGCAGCTGCTGTTCTGCCTGTACAAGAGCTGTTTTACACCAACTTTAGATTGTTCCCCACTGCCAGAGTTTAATGAGCCTTTGCTGAGATTCTGATTCCTGTCCTTGAGCCCTGGGTGGGTGAGACAGTGAAACCTGTCTCTTTGCCATTTGTCCTCACTTGAGGTCTGAGTAGGAGAGCAGGGCACCTGCAACCCTGGCTGGCTGCCTGTCTTTGGACTTGGATCCAGTCACAGCCACTTCCTTGGTCTCAAGGTCTGTTCTGAAGCTCACCAGTGGGAAGTTGCAGCTGGCAGTGCTCTCCCAGGACACTGTGGAGCCAAAGACTCTCTTGTCTGAAAATGAGGGCAGAAATTGCAGCTGTGCTGCTTGTTGGTTTGGCTGCTTGTGTGCTGCAGGTCAGATGGAATTGCTTCTTCGTCTGTGTTGGGCAGTGCTGGGCAAAGGTTCTGTGCTGCTCTGTCCCCACACAGTCTGAGTGGAGTTAGCATCTGAGCAGGTGTGACAGTGTGGGCACAGGTCACGGCTCCTCTGCCATCTACCAGTGCAAGTGTCTGTGGTGCTGTGAGGGGAAAGCTGAGCTGCTATGGAGAGGCTCTCCAGCCAGCTGAGCTTCCTGAAGACACCAGCAGAAGGTCAGGCTCTTGCTTGTGTGGCTGGCAACACAGAGGGGTTTGTCCATTTCCAGGTGGCCCTGCTGGACTTCGGAGCAACACGAGGGTTTGATCAGAAGTTCACAGATGTCTACATAGAGGTGAGAACTTGCACTGTGTCCGAGATTGCTGCCTTGAGCATCTTCAAAGTATTTGCAGAGCTCTGCTTAGCTGCTTGCAGGCACAAGCTTAGCCAAGAGCTGTGTGCTCAAAGCAGTTTTCAGCCATCCTCTAGATTTCCTGAAAGTCTTCCTCCTGTTCAGGTTATCAAGGCAGCTGCCGACATGGACAGAGAGAGAGTTCTGAAGAAGTCCATTGAGATGAAATTCCTCACTGGCTATGAAGTCAAGGTATGGAGTAGAAGGCTCTGCTTTTAGTGGTGGCCACCAATAAATGTGGTAAATGTGGGACATCCCCACATTTCTTGTGTTAGTAGAAAATAATGCCAGTGTGAAAGCCCTGTTGAGGAGAGAGGAGAAGCGAGAAAAGGTTTTGACTTCTGTTCTGTTCTCCCTTTTTGGAGAATGGGAGCCCCAAACCCCTTCTCCTTCTCTTTCTTCCCATGCAAGACCCTGCTGAGATTTCACGACTGGGTGGATGGTCTCTGCAAGGTTTAGTTGCTCAAAACTGTACTGACCTAATGTTCCTCAGCCTTGCTGGGAGCTAGAGGTGACCTCTGCTGTAGGTGTAGCCAGGTGCCTCGAGCTGCTGCTGCTGCAGCATTTCTCCTGTTCCTCCCCGGTGGTGAAAACGTCCAGTGATGTTCTTTATGCCTCTTTCCTTTTGGGCAGGAAATGGAAGATGCCCACTTAAATGCTGTCCTCATCCTGGGAGAGGCTTTTGCATCTGAGGAACCTTTTGATTTCGGCAACCAAAGCACCACTGAAAAGATCCACGGTTTAATCCCAGTCATGCTGAAGCATCGGCTGATCCCTCCGCCGGAGGAGACCTACTCTCTCCATCGGAAGATGGGGGGCTCTTTCCTCATCTGCACCAAACTGAAGGCCAAAATTCCCTGCAAAAACATGTTCCAAGAGGCATATAGCAAATACTGGAGCAGCAGAGGCAAGAAGCCAGAGGAGTAGTGGGGATGAACGAAGATGTCTCGTTCTGAGGGCACAGTTACCTGAGCCTTGCAGAGAACGTTCTAAGCCTCCCATGCCTTGCACCCCAGTTCTCCATCCTCTTGAGCTGCAGCAGCTGTGCCCTGGAAGCCAAGGTTGTGTTTCACGAGGACAAAGCTGTTCTGTCGTGCTCTGTGTGTCCTACACTGACTGCCAGTGCAGCCTGCAGCTTGCAGGAAGCTGTCTTCTCGAGTGCTTCTCTACTGTGTCAGGGCAGCAGCTGACTACCTTGAGTGCATTGGTAACGTTGTGATGGTGGCTGCAGATTGATTGGGGAGGGGAAAGGAGGACAAGAGTAGCACTGAATAGGGAAACTTGTTGAAAATTCTCCCAGAAGTCGATTTTGGTTTTGTTATTTTTTTAAAAGCCTTCCCTCTTTCGTGCCATGGTGGAATTCAAGTAGTTTTCATACTGTGAATGGAATACAAAGGTGTACCCCTACTACAGACACATTCTGCACCTTCCCCCCTCTGTTCTGGTGGCAGTTTGAAGAACCCTCCTGGATTTCACTGACGCTGATTTAGTGCAAGGGGCCGGGGTGTGTGTACCTAGGATGAAGCTTTTATGCTTTCTGCCTCTCTTTGGCTTGCATAGGAAGTATTTTAAAAATCTGAGAACCAAGTGCCAGTCTCTTTTAAACACACCTGTACACTGACACAACCTTTCTCAGGTCTGGGAGTCAGAGATGTCATCCAGAGAGCCATATCTGAGCACATAGAGTGGGATTCTTCCCTGTCTGGCAGGTATCACATTTCCTGAAGGCCAGCTAGATGAGCTCCAACTTGTGACACCATCTGCTGGACTCCTAACCAGGAGCCTAGTCTGGCTGGCTGTCTCTTTGCTTTCCTCTAATGCATAACTTAAGGCAAGGCAGACCTGTGATGTCGCTCAGGAGCATTTCAAGCTTTTGCTGAAGTGTCACACACTTACAAGCAACCACACAGGGTTAGTTTGTTGGAGCCAAGCTAGGAAACTGAATTTCTGTAGAGTTTCGTACCAAGCCTGTACCTGTACAACTTCCTGATTTCAATAAAAAAAGTGCTTGTGCAATGGGCCTTCTGCCTGCCGTTTGTTCAGCTCCTGGTGCCTGCTGACCCCTGACCTGGCCTGTGGGATAAACAGGAGAAGCTTCCAAGTCTCTTCTTGCTGCAGTTGTTTGCTCAGAGCATAGCTGCTGCCCTTGTAAGGCCATCTGCCTGTGAGCTGGTTATGCCTTCATCCTTTCGGCTTTGTCATCAGTACCAAGGAATGGCTACAGGTACCTGCAGGGTGGCTGTCAGGAGGATCGAGCCAGGCTCTCTTCAGTGACACCCAGTGATAGGAGGAGCAATGGATGCAAACTCAATCACAGGAAATTCCATCTCAACCTGAGGATGCCAGAGCCCCGGAGCAGGCTGCCCAGAGAGGTTGTGGAGTCGCCTTCTCTAGAGATCTTCAAAACTCTGTTGGATATGTTCCTGTGTGACCTGCCCTAGGTGGTCCTGCTTTGCATGGGGGGGGGTTGGACTCCATGATCTCTGGAGGTCCTTTCCAGCCCCTAACATTCTATGATTCTGCAAACAGTGATGGCGATGAGGAGCCAGAGAGACATCATCAGCCCAAGCAGCTATCTGGCCACAAAAAATCCCTGGTAATGGACCTGTCTTCCTGTTTTCATTTGTTCAGTCCTTCTGTCAGCAGTCTCCTGAACACAGGGCTCTTTGCCTTGCCTCTACTTGTGATGGAAGAGTGGTTGTTGGAGTTGATGCTTACCTGGTGCTGGTAAGGCAGACGTCCTGAGCTGGCAAGTGCCAGCTATGGAACTAGTCCTTCTCAGGTAACACGGCCCAGCAATGCAGGATCTTAAACCTCAGCAGGTTAAGAAATCCTCACTTGTGACACTTGCAGAGGTAAAGAACAGCTAAGTGAGTGAATAAATTGTGTCTCTCAGAAGGGACCTCTGACAAACAGAACAGGTTATTGTGTTACTTTTACTCTGAGATCCTAAGTATGTAAAGCTCTTTGTTTAGGGCTTGCTTGGGAAAGTTTAATTCAGCTAAAATAGTGCCCAGGTTATTCCTGGCTCTTTGAGAAGAGTCTCTGCTGTTAAGTAATTGTTTTGCATCAAGGTGTTAAACTTTTTGTGCACCAACAGAGTAACTTTTCCTCCTTCTGGCTTCTGATAAGACTAAGTCTGTTTTTCCTCCTTTGGGTCTAGACCTTGCAGCTGTTACAGCATTAGAATTGATATGTTAGAAGCCATTGGTAAAAGCTGGAAAGCAAAGCACTGAAAGCAGAGGAGTGGATTGGATTTGGTGAGCTCCAGAGCAGCAGATGAGGCAGAGCCAGCGGGTTCAGAGAGCTTGTCAAGAAGGCAAAGTCAACTCGGAGCATTCCAGTTCCCCTCTCCAGGGAGCACAGCCAGGTGAGCCTGCTAAGTGCTGCTTCATTTGACCACAGATCTCTGGCACACTCTGCTGGGGCAGGAAACATTTCCCTTCCCTCCAGAGAGAGCTGTTTAGCATTTCACTATGGCAGAGCATAAAACCCATGAGGTTGCCTTAAAGGTTGCAGCTAGCAGGAGGTTGATGTTTGTCTTTTTTATTAGGAGAACTAATTAGAGCTAACCTTCCTGGCCTTTACTGTATGTTCTAGCAGGGCTCATTCCACTAGCTTTGTCCAGAGAAGTCTGTGACATGAGAAACTACATGGCAGTGTAATAGCTGTGAGGGAAAGGTGAGCCAGAAAGCTGTGCTCTGGCTGCAGGTCAAAGGCTTTTGACTGGCAAGAAGGCTCCATTGTGCTGCTGACTGCACCAGCTGCTGCCTTGGCTGAAATTGCAACTGTATGCAGAGATGAATATTTCTCTGCAGCAGGCTTCTAAGCTGTGGAAGAATCCTCCTGCAGGAATCAGTTCTTTGTTCCATAGGGCAAGCTGGAGGTTAAATCTGCTTCTCTGAAGGCAGGGATTTGCTATTCTAGAAAATCAAGATTCAGCCTGCACATGGCAGCACCAGGTTTTTCCCTACCTTCTTTCTTCAACCTGGGTGCCACATCAAACCAGATGATCAATGCTGAGGAGCTGAACAGAAAGCCCAACATGCAGTTCACTTTCTGCCTTCCTGGTGTCTAAATCCCTTGGCAATAGAAGGCTCATTTGTTTCCCCAGACCTTCTTAGCTGTGATAATGCAACTGGGACCCTGGGGATTCAGAAATATAGCACCAAAAGTCCAAGCCAGAGCACAGGAAACAGGTGGTAGTTACAGATACACAGCAGCCAGAAGGGACCTGCAGTGGATTTAAGCTCATGGCTCATCTCACCTAAGATGGAGCAGGGGAGGCTGAGGCAATGATACTTTGAAGGAAGAGGACAGGAGCAGAAGCTTCTGCAGACAGAGGTAGCCTGTAGCCAGGTAGGAAGTGGGAAGTGTTCCTACAGGGGACTGCTGGCAGTCTGTGGGCATGGGAGGATGCCCAGGCTGGCACTGCTGGCAGCGCAGAACCAGTAACAGCACAGTCCTGCATTCCTGCTGCAAGGTAAGGGGTGACTGAGGCATGTAATCAAAGGTAGAACTTCTACCCAACAAGGTACTGAACAAAGAGGAAGATGTCCCAACAGAAATTGCCAGGGATCATGGTGGATGATGTGAAAGGGTCAGGCCACAGGCAAAATGTGACAGGTATTTTGAGCTGCCCTTGAAGATTCATGAAAGTCAATTTGATGAGACATTGAGTTGCTGGAGTGTGTCCAGAGAAGGGCAACAAAGCTGGTGAAGGGTCTGGAAAGGAGCAGCCAAGAGAACCTGGGGGTCCTTAGTCTGGAGAAGAGGAGGTTGAGTGGAGATCTCATTGTTCTCTGCAACTCCCTGAAAGGAGGCTGGAGTGAGGTGGGGGTTGGTCTCTTCTCCTGTCAGGTGGTAGGAGGAGAGGAAAGGGCCTGAAATTGCACCGGGGGGGCTCAGGTTGGGTACTAAGAGTTTTTTCCTAATTTGTTTGCTGCAAGAGTGGTCAGGGATTGGAACAGGCTGCCCAGGGAGGTGGTGGACTCACCATCCATGGAGGTGTTCAAGAAACCTGTGGACACAGTTTAGGGGGGCATGGGGGCAAGGTTGGACTTGTTTTGGTTGGAAGAGACCTTTAAAATCAGTTCTATGGTGGAAGCTCAGAAATGCCTTAGAATTTAGCCTCTCACTAGGGCAGCTGAAACATTGGACATGTAACTTTGTGGAGGAGGAACATGAGAAACAATGACTACAAAGTCAGAGAGAAGAGATGACCTAAGAAAACAGGTCAAGGTTGCTGAAGCAGGTCACTGTACCAAAGCAGCAGGTGGCTTGACTGAATTTCCCAAAAAGGTTTTGTTTTGTTTTTTTTCCTGAAAGCTGTAAAGAGTTAAGAAAGAGATGAGAAAAAATCATTTTCCTCCCCACCATGCGTTTGTGCTGATGTTACAAGGATTTTATCTTCAAGAACACCATTTAGTTCCCTTTCCATTTCCTCCTCAAAGCTTACAGTGAGAAAAGGGGAGGGGGGAAGGGAAAAAAGACAGAACATCTGCACTTCTAACAGTTCCCTGTTTTATTGCAGTACATCAAAGTAGGTTAATATTAAGTGTGTTACCAACATAAAATAGTGGTGGCAAATCATTTTTTTACATTGACTCGCCCACCTTAAATATTTCTGTGCAAAAAAGAATCTACATCATTGTTCTGTAGCAGAGAATCTCTTTTAACAATGTCCCCTACAACATCGAGGGCATTAAAACAAAAACAAACAAAACAAAACAAAAAAAAAACAACAAAACAACCCAAAACAAAAGAGTGAGAAGAGGCAAAAAAGCAGAACCTTTCCCCCACACGCACACTTGTCAGCTTTTATACTCTAAAACAAAACAAAGTGATTACATCTATGCCATGCAAAACTGTACAGTAATATTACAATGAAAAAGAAAAAAAAAAAGAAAGGAAAACAGACAAAACGAAGCCAAAACAAACCCTAAAAAAAAGAAATGTATTTTAAAAATAAATGATATGAAACTGTCATACATAAAAAGGCAGGTATAATTGCTCTGAAATGCCAGCGCTGCTTTGCCTCTGGATTTCTTCCCTGTGGATGAGACTTCCTCAACTGCAAGACTGAGCAGGGTTTGTGCTGAGCTGCGGCTGGAACGAAAGCCTGAGTGGAGGTGGAATATTGAGAGTGGAAAGCCTGCAGCAGAGAGGTTCCCTGGGGGTGAACACAAAGCAGGCAGGAGGGCACAGTTTGTGGCAGTGCAGAAAGCTGGCCCGTATTTCCTCCGTGCTTCCATCACTCCTCTACCCCACAGCAGAAGCTGTTCTGTGCCACTTGGATTCTCAAGCTAAGGCTGAGGAGCTGTGGGGACTTGCACTGCAATAGATTTTACCCATCTGAAAATCAGCATGGGTAAAATGGAGAACCTTTCCCCCCCTTCTTCTGCCCAAGAGCATCTTTGTCGTGTTGTTCAGGGTCTGCCAGGCAAGGCAGGATGGTACCAGAATCAGTTTCTGTGTTGATGCTCCAGCTGTGGTGTTTTGAAAGGCCAAGAGGCTGTGTAGCAGTTCAGTGTGGCTCAAGTGCATTTCTACACCTACACTCTGCTTTTAGGATGTTTCAGTACAACCAGACCCTTACCTTCCCTCTGCCACATAGCTGAGAATAACACATCTGGCTTCCAACCTCATCAGAATCAAACCCAAGGGAGAACAACCTTCCTGACTCAGGGCTGAAGCTTGTTCAAATGAGCAAAAATGCACGTTCATAACAAGCCACAGCAACTAATGAAAAGAAAAAGAAGCAATTACTTCACCACCACTTCAGGAATAGTTTGGTTTGGAAACCACCAGGTCCAAGGCAAGAGAGAAGAGCACAACAATCCTGCTTAGGGGTTTATGAAATGTGGAAGGAAGCCACACAGCTATCTGTGCACACGTGCAGGGGAAAACCACTCACCAACCCTTTTTCATTCCATAGCCTGGAATCCTTAGTAGCTGCCTGAATCTGTTCCGATCTTTTGTTGCCATTAAAAGAGGAAAAAGAAAAATGCAACCTTCCCCCCCATCCCAAATATCTAAGCAGTGTCAAAAATGCAAAATGCCTTCAGTCTCAGCCAGAAGGAAAAAATCAGCTAGATCCACACTGTGTACAGAGAACATGTGCTACGGTCAGAGATTCCACAGCCTTTCAGATCCCTGGGCAGGATGCAGCCCTCACACTGTGAAGCTGAAGCAACACTGCACTGCCAAGTAGCAAACACCAAATCTTAAGTGACAACTGTCTCTGAGATCCCAGTCAAGAGCCTTACAGTTCAAATGACCAAATTATTTCTCCTAGCCCAATGAGGGATTTTTACAGCTCGGCTACAGTATGCAGAGGTTTTCGGTGTTCACTCCAACAACTCAGACGAGTATGGTTTAAAACTGCTTGTAATCAAGTGGTCCCCAAATACATCAAGCTACTCGAGTCCTAGGGCAATTTTTCTCTTTTCAAATAAGTCAGTGATGTGGTCATTTGCTTTTCAACTGAGAGGACAATTGCTGTTTCTCTTCTGGACAGGTGAGTATAAAAATGCAGAGTACCAAACTAGGATTACTCCGTTTAATCATTAAAGGAGACTGCCAAGGCTTAGAACTTGTGGAGTACAAAGAGTGTAGGCCTCTGGAGCTTGGTTTTGTAACACAGCTGAGCTAAGCTCTGCCTGAAAAATGTCAGGGCTTGGATTGCAGGCACTGTCATGGAGGGGTTTACTCAAGTGAATTGTTTGTTCTGTTGTGGCTGGTCCATTTTCAGACAGAGCATCATTAGCTCNAGCTGATAAATGCACAAAGAAGACCCTGAAGACCCTGTGACCCTCACTTGGGGGACTGCCATGCAGGCTGCTCTGAAATGACTGTTTCAATGCCTTCTCTCTACATCAAAATAAAGTTTTTGTTTAAATACAACATACAGTACATACCAAACTCATCTGCAAAGGCTTCAAGAAGTGTGTGGACATGCTTCACCAAAAGGGGGGGGACTGTGGGGCAAAAGCGGTGTCTATACTTGAAGCAATAGGCTGCCACCTTTAAAAAGAAGCTGCTGTGGAAGTGGAATAACACCAATAACACCCTGCCTGTCTGTCCCTCACAGAGACTGGGAGGAATTAGCTTCAAGTGTTTTTGCTGTTTGCTAAAGCTTTTACTATTAAATGCCAGGCTTGCAAATGTAAGAGCTTTGAAGTGAAAAATGAAAAACACAACCAGTTTGCTACTCTGAAGAACAGAGAGAGACAGGCTTTTGATAGGATCACTTCTAGAAAATAAAATTGCCTGAATGCCTGTCCCAAAGTAACACTGAATGAGTTTCAACCTGGCTGAGCCTCTTGATTCAGAGTGAAAGAGAAATCTTACCTAGGAGACCCAGCATGGGTGTAGATGATCTGTTCAATTCTCATTTAGCTCCCACCTGGAAACTACTGTATGTGGGTTGAACTTACCTATAACTTCTACTAGGGAAGACAGAAACTGGAAAACTCCCAACTGCTATATGTGGGTGAAGCACTATGGACTGCTGACTGCAAGAATATAGAATGGTTTAATAAGAGCCATACCAAGTTTCCAAACCTCACAAACCCAGGATTTCTAAATATAAAAAGCCCTTTTATATCTTTGAGTATGGTCAGAGTGTAAAGGCAGCAACAGTACTGCTGAGAAGAGAGGCTCACTTGAACACACTCCCAACCTGCCAGGGGACATCTCCTTCATGCTATCCATTCATACATCAGTCTCTCTCACTTCATTCTGTTGACTGCTTGACCAGCTTCAGCTTTTTACTTCTTTCTGCAACTTCAGTGGGCTCTGCCTTCTGCTGCGATACCTCCTGCCCTCCAACCTGGACCGCAGTTGAAACCAAACAGCAGGTTGAGCACACAGAAACAACTGCAAATTGCACAAGCCCACTGCCTGGGCAGGGAGGGAGAGGGACACCAACCTTGCCAGCATGGCAGTTGTGAGTGACTAGGCATCTTCGACTACCACAGTGTGAACAGTGTGAGGTCAGTCTTCAAGGTTCTTCGTTGCTACGGTGGCAGCGCAGCCTGCCACGGCTCGCTTCGGGCTAAGGGCACTCATTTGGCTGATGTGTATTAGCAACTAGTATTTGGTAACAACAGTAACAGTTTTCTGGTTAGGGATGGTCAAGGAGATGTGGAAGACTGCTCCCCTCCGAGTTAAACCCATGAAAGGCTGACCCAGGAGACAGTTTTCCTGCCAAGCCCTGCCGCGGTGAGCTCCCTTGCTGCCTTAAGGATCTCTACTGCAGTGCCAGAAGGCTCCTCGGCCGCACAGCTGGCACACGAGACACCAGGGCAGCCACCTGGCTGCCGGGCTTGTGGGGGCAGGGGATGCCTTCCAATTGCTGTCATTTTTGCACAGGGTGGGGGGTGAACGTGAAAGCAGGAACAAACAGCTTCAGTTCTGCTACTGCCGGAAGGAAAGGAACGGTGCAGAAGCAGCGCTCGGCGAGCGCTGGGGCACAGGAACATCTGTCCTGCAGAAGGGGGCAGGCCAGGCCTCTGAGTCTGTCTGATTACCAAGCGTGAAAACAGGGACAACACAAATCTTAAATTAAAGGCTCACTTAAATAAGCATCCATCTTCTGCTGCATACACAATNATATACATACCTATTTTTACCTCTAACATCTGCATATTCGTTTAAACTCTGTCCTGTAGTAAAATATGCATCATCTTCATCAATAAGGATTTGCTGGCGACAATCGGATCGACATTCAAACGTGGTGGCTGAAAGCTTTTTATGTGCCTCTGACGTGCTGATCATCATTCCCCGTGCCGGGGAAGGGGGTCTCTGTGCTACTTTTGTACAGTACAAGAAGCTACTGTATAAAAACAAAAATCCCTCTGAATTTTCTCTTGTTGATACTGGGCTGGTCTACATAAGCTACTTTTTGGGAGGTGGAGGGTGGGATAAATAGGTCTTTAAAAATGAAGCAGCTGTAATCACAAAAATTAAACCAATGCTAATACGACTCTACAGCATCTGATATTTACCAACATCCTAGCTTTGCTCCTTTGCTGCTGTTCAAATCTGGGGAAGGGAGGGTGAGGCAGTGCCAAACGGTGCTGAAGGCAACCAGCTTTTACCTTCCTCTGTACCCTACTCCCAGATCGCTTTCAGACAGGGATTGGAGAAGGTTAGGATGATGAAGGTGAGAACTGGAACAAGTGAAGGGGACAGCCATGGGGAGAGCGAGCTGCTGTGATGTCAAATCTGAATGCTGAAGCAGTTCATGAGTCCCAACTCACGTGGTCAGAACTCTCCAGGGAGAGGCTCTTGGTCTTGTGAGGAGAAACTGGGCTGGGAGGGCTGCTGAGGTTGGAGCTGTTCGATGCAGTAGAGTGTCTTGGAGAGTCAGAGTCCTGCAGCCCAAAGACACAGAAGAACACCAGTAAACAAGAGGACAGCAAATTTAAAGAGAGACTAAGGGTGTCTGAGCAACAGGTGACTACATTCAAAGGCCACCAATCATTTTGCTTTTGTCCAAAAGTCCTGGGGATTTTTATTTTTGCACAGAATTTCCTGGTCCAGGGCAACTTAAGAGCAAGCAGTCAGATCACTTAACTGATGCTGAGTAAGGACACAGCACAAGGGCTTCAGCAGAGAGTGCAGTTTGTGATGCCTGTGAAGCTACAATGGCTTCTGCACTGAGCTGAGCAATCTTTATGGTGCAAGCTTCACCACAGCTACCTCTTCTGTATCACTCCCAGCATATTAACTCAAAGCAGCCTAATTGAGTTCCTCCAATTGGATCTTCCAGAGTACAGGAGAATGCAACTACATCTCAGCTTGAGTTTGGGCTGGCAGCTGCACTTCAGCTTCAGCTGAAAGGACATACTCAGTAGCTGTGTGAGTTCTCATCTTCTCATTCCTTGCTCAGAAAAGGGGCTGGGGAAGTTTTGCAGTCCAATTTCAGATTGAACCCTCCCATGTAAAACAATTCTTGGTCAGAGGAACTGAACTCAGCACTGCAGTTCTGTCATAAAGACAGACTTGTTCTGCAGAGAATAGAAATTAAACCCAGTTTCTGCTCCAAGTGAAATTATTAGACGATAGTTCTTAAATTACTTTGTTAACTTCAGACACTCTGAGCACAAAATGTCTCCTGTGAAATGGGTGCTGAGACAACGTAAGAGTCTTGGCAAGTTAGGGGCAGAAGGAGTATCACCATTTCACTAACACACTGTAGCTCTACTGGGCCAGTATTTTTGGGAGCCTCACATACCTCAGGTAAGGGGTGCAGAGAGTTTTCTGCATGTTAGAGCAGGAGCAGAACAGACTCACTTTGCCCAGCCTTTTGCCAGGGCACCTTGAAATACAAAATTTCCAGATTTCCATTGTCAAGGACTCCTAAACCACCACAGCACTTGACTTCCTCATCTTTATCAACACACTTCAATTTTCTCCTCTTTTGCCACTCACCTCTCTCTCATAGTCCCTTGTTGGAGCGTCGCTGCCTTGGTCCAGGCCACCAGAGGACAGGGACCCATCTGAGGGCGATGCCATGGGCTGCCGCTTGGCTCCGTAGCTGCCTCCCGAGAACTCCCTCCTCAAGGCGCTGCCGTTCTGTGCAGACGATCCTAGAACACAGGGAAGAATTCATCTCTGCTACAGCTGCTGCTGCCCTGCTTGTTTCTGCTTTCCTCCAGCACAGCCCAAGATGCTCAGCTCATGGCTTGCAGGCTCTGCAGGCTTTTATCTTCTCTGATGCCAGCTGCAGTTCTTCTGCTGCCTCTCTTGGCCTGCCAGCATGAGCACGCTTTAGCTGGCACAGACACACTACAAAGATAGCAGCTGTAGAAACTGCTGTGGTGGCAGCCTAGCTGAGTGTCCTCTTTCCCAGGGAGTGGCTGGGCTGTGCCAGCAGGTACAGATGGCAGCAGACACATGACTTCTGCCTTCTGCAAACAGTTGGTAACATGCAGCAAATACTGCATGTGCCACGGGAAAGCCAAAAGGCCTTCACGAGTTAGGACACAGTCTTGCCTCCTCACATTGCTCCTGGGGAGATTTCTGATGTGTCCCTGTGGCCAAGAAGGCCAGAGGCTTCCTGGAGTGGATTACAAGGGCTGTGTACAGTAGGTCCAGAGAGGTTCTCATGCTCCTCTACTCTGCCCTAACGAGGCTACATCTGGAATATTCTGTCCAGTTCTGGGCCCTACAGTTCAAGAAGGACCTCAGGGAACTGCCTGAAAGAGTCCAGCATAGAGACACAAAGATGCTGGAGGCAGTGTACTCCTCTCCCTGTAGAGGAAAGGCTGAGGGAGCTGGGGCTCTTCAGCTTGGAGCAGAGGAGCCTGAGGGGTGACCTCATTCATGTTTATAAAGATGTGCAGGGCAGTGTCAGGAGAACAGAGCCAGGCTCTGCTTAGGGATGTCCAAGGACAGGACAAGGGGCAATGGGAGCAGAGGAGGTTCCAGGTGAACATAAGGAAAAACTTTTTCCCTCTGAGGGTGGCAGAGCCCTGGAGCAGGCTGCCCAGAGAGGTTGTGGAGCCTCCTTCTCTGGAGACTTTCAAAACCTGCCTGGATGTGTTCCTGTATGACCAGCCCTGGGTGATGCTGCTCTGGCAGAGAGGTTGGACTGGATGACCTTTTGAGGTGCTTTCCAACCCCTAACACTCTGTGATTCTGTGGCTCCATAAGAAACTGTTTCCCCATGAGAACAGTCAGGCATTGGAATCATCTCCCAAGGGAAGCAGTGGATTCCTCTACACTGGGCAGTTTTAAGACAGGGTGCTGGCCCAGCTGATTTCAACCTGTCTGTCATTCTGTGATTCACATGGTCCATTATTTAGTCATTTGCCAGGTCTCAGCACAGGCCACTCTGCTGACTCTGGCACTCAGCAGTGGCAAGGCAGTACTAGGAAAGGTGTTTCCAATGCAATCCAACTGTTCCATACCTGCAGCCAGCTTTCTGTTGTTTTCTGTACCAGCAGCAAGACAGGCATCAAAAGCTCTACACAGTTCAGCAACAGAGTTAATAACCATGGAGCTTGTGGCCGACTTGCCACTGATTTCAAACACTTAAGCAGTCCCAAGGGTAAGAATGTTATTTAAATTCTCATGTCAGTTTTAAAACTTGATGAATTCCAGCTGTGGGACTCTCAAAAGGGTTCCTTTGAAGGCAAGATTAAAATACTGTGTGTGGCCTCAGTGGGAACAGAGGGAACCATCTGAAAATCCAGTCTAGTGGCAGTAGGGATAGAAGCAAATGCAGTTAAGCCCTTTCCCTAAAATTCACACATTCACAGATTCAATTGGGTTGGAAGGGACCCCAATACCCCTGCAGTCAGCAGGGATACCTCCAACTAGATTAGGCTGCTCAGAGATACACTGAGTCTGAACTCAAATGCCTCCAGGGATAACCTGTTACCGTATTTTGCCACCCTCATTGTGCAGAACTTCCTCCTGATGTCCAACCTAAATCTCCCCTGTTCCAGTTTCAAACCATTACCTCTTGTCCTATCACCACAAGTCCTTCTAAACAGTCCCTCCTGAGCCTTCCTGTAGGTCCCCTTCAAATAGTGAAAAGCAGCTCTAAGGTCTCCCCAGAGCCTTCTCTTCTCCAGGCTGAAGAGCCCCAATTCTCTCAGCCTGTCTTCACAGGAAAGGTGCTCCAGCCTCTAATAATCTCAGTGGCCCTCCTCTGGACCCACTCCAGCAGGTCCATGTTTCTCTTGTGTTGGGGGCCTCAGACCTGGACCTGTGTCAACCACTGCAGGTGAGGTCTCCCCAGAGCAGAGCGGCAGAATCCCCTCTCTTGACCTGCTGGCCATGCTTCTGATGCAGCCCAGGATGTGACTGGCCTTCCGGTGCCCATTGCTGGCTCGTGTCCAGCCCTCCCAGCCCTGTGCTTACGTGTTGCTAAGCCACTGCTGGCGCTCATGGATCGCCCTGGTTCGGTGCGGGATTTGGTGATGGATGGGATGCTGACGGAGCCGCTGAACACCGTCCTGCTTTCCTGCGGCCGGAGGTTCTGCAATGCACACACACAACAACACCTTTACTTACTGACTGCCGACTCGACCTTGGATGGCACGAAGCAAGGGCCCCCCCAGCCTTATCAGAGCTCAATTATCTAGGCAGCAAGTCAGCAACATTTGCAAAACAACAACTCTGCAGCTCAGTGCAGAGACTGGAAGCACACGCAACGCCGTGGTGAGGTGCTGAATTACATGGACATAAGCAGAGAACTGAAAGAGAATGTCTAACAATTCCAGAATTCCCTTGGAAGGATGCTATGGCAGCCTCATGGTGCTGCTCTAGATGCATCCAAGTCGCACCACAGAACAAATTCTTTCCAAGGATCTTATTAAAATGCCTCTCTTTGATGCCATCGCTTGTGCCGTGCGTGTGTGGCTTTCCACAATAACCACCTTAATCCGCAGTGCCTGCGGACTTGTGAACACAGAGGGGGTCAATCTGTCCTTCACTTGCTTAGGGAATTCCAAAAGTATTAACAGCATTTAAGCCAGCCCTGCACTGCTTGAGCTAAAGTGAGAATCAGCCTCCTGTTTGCAGCCTGCTCAAAGATCAGCCTGCTTTGATTAGTGCTCCTGTTTTTGCAGCCCGAGAGTTCCAGTGGGATTTTTCTAAACTGCTAACTGAAGTGGTCCTCTGCTGAGGGAGGAGACAGAACACAAATTCTCTGCTTGGATAAGGTACCTCCTTCAACATAAGCTGTCTTTAAGAAGGGAAAAGAGTGCTTTGAAATGAGTTCTGGGAGACTTTATTTCTGCTTTTCTTAACCTACAGCTGACCTTAGGGAAAAGGCTTCTCAGCTTACTCAGCCAATCTCTGCCTATGAGGTGGCTTCTTAGGCCAGAGGTACTTTCTAATGCCCATGAACATCATTTCACCTCTGGCTAAATATGAGACTTCATCCTGCCCGTAACATGATGTGCACTATTAAACCATTAGCATTAACCAGAATTAGGTTTAGGGAACCTTTACAGATGCAGAAGGTGGAAAGAACTGCAGGTGGCTCCCAGCAGTACTTCATTTTACACTTTACAAAACGCTTCCTGCAACAACTGTTAATTTTTGCCAATTTATAGTTATTTATTTGGCTGAGAGAAAGTAGCCACACAGAAAAGAACCGCTGCTGCTGCAATGACTTTTTAAAGCTAGGATCTTATGGATATTTCAGACCAGAACAAAGATTCCACCCCTGCCAGGGGTTCCATTTCTCTTTCTGTATTTTAAAATGAGTAATTAAATAGATGTTTTGTAATGAGCAGATTTTATACAGTTCATACTTCAGCAGATAATTATTACCAACCTCCTGCCAAATCCAGTCTTAAAATGCTCCTAAAATTCATTGCTATAGCAGAGCCCTCTGACGGTGACTGTAAAGCCAACCCTTTGCTTTTCATTCTCCCAGTGGTCTAGAAATGGTTGTTTTTTAACATGCAAACAGCAAAGAATTAAAATCTCCCACTCTGTTCCCTCTCAAACATCAACCAACGCTATCTGTGACCTTCCCAATGAAAAAGCCTCTGTTAAACTCTGCCCTCATCCACTGCTGCACTATTCTCAATCACCATTTATATCTAAAGTCTTAACTTGGAGGACTACACCTGTCCTTTGCTCACCTCCTGTCTGGGCTTTTGGGTTTTGTTTTGTGGGTTTTTTTTTTAATGTTCCAAACCAGCATACTCTGCAGAATGAAATACTAAACTTCCGCTCCTGTTTCTCAACAAACAATGTGAGTTACAGGTAAAGAGTCTGAGCATCCTGACTGTACACAGACAAGGAAGGTTTCCCTGACAGTTCACAGAGGAGCTCCTAAGTTACTGTTGTCTTTTGAGTACAGCCAAAGGGAGCAGGATGCCAGTGTGCGCACTGTGGTCAGCACACCAGAGTTGCAAGGAAGGCCTTTTGGACTTGGAATAAGCCTAAAGTGGTTCATTTTGCAAAGAGAACAGTTATGTTTAATGATAATAAGGCAATTAACTTCCTTAACAGTGACTGCAGAGAACATACAGGCATCAGGGGAAGGAGGGAATGGTGGGGGGAGCATAAAACAAACTCATTTGTCTTAACAGCGTGTTCTAATGATGATCTTTTTTCACCACCTCAGTTTGCAAAGTCCATGTAATTCCTTGTAGAAAGTTTCTCCACAAAGCAAATACTTCCTTCTTCTTTGTTCCAAAAAATAAAATAAGCACATGCCAGAGGCCCTGGCATTGTGGACCAAAACCCTTGGAAGTGATAGGCAGGCGATGCAGAAAGGGAATTCAAAGGAAAATAAGTGGAGGTTATTAGCGCTAGTTACGAAAGCAGCAAAATGCAGCAAGTTAAAAAAACAAGGGACAAGGGAAACCTGAGCTTGCTTTACTGAAGAGAGAAAGAAACCCTCCTCATGTAGAGCAACAATCCAAATCCTAGCAAGAAAATTCACCCCCACTGCTGAACCCAAAGTGAGAGAAGAGAAGAGAAAAAGAAATCAGCCGCAGAGAAGCTGCCTGCTGAGCAAAGTTAATGAGTGTGAAAGCAGGCAAGGGACCCACGCCAGGGAGCTGCATCCTAGGCAGAGAAGGGAGCTGCTGGGCAGGTGTGCAAAGCTCTGTAGTGGTACTGAGCTTCAGCTCCCCAAGGCAATGAGGTGAGAAAGTGCACATGGGGTCTAACTAAACAACTACAGCCCCTCCAGGAAATGATTTGTTTCCCTGTCCCTTGCTTGCTGTTCTTTGGGCCTTTTTGTTTACAAAGTGTTCTGTTTAGCACCTTACAGAACTCAGCTGTTAATTCTTCCATGAAATACCAGCACAGAGTCTAAAAGCTTACTTTAACAGGCCATTTTTCTGCTCCCCTATGAATTCCAGGCTGGTTTGGTTCCAGTCTCCCACCTGGAGCATGGGTGCTTCAGGGAGAGTGCTACCCTTCTTACACCACAATCTCCAAATACCAAAAGGAGACAGGGCAGACACAAAACAAACCTCACAGCCTTGCTCTCCATACGGATTCACAGACTGCATCGAGTTGGAAAGGAGCCTCAAAGATCATCTTGTCCAACAACCCTGCACTCAGCAGGGACACTTCCAACTAGATCAGGCTGCCCAGGGACACATTAAGGTGGATCCTGAATGTCTCCAGGGATGAGACCTCAACTGCATCCCTGAGCAACCTGTTCCAGTATTTCACCACTCTCATTGTGCAGAACTTCCTCCTGATGTCCAGCCTAAATCTCCCCTGCTCCAGTTTCAAACCATTGCCCCCTGTCCTATCACCACAGGCCCTTCTAAATAGTCCCTCCCCAGCCTTCCTGTAGGTCCCCTTCAAATGGTGAAATGCAGCTCTAAGGTCTCTACACAGGTTAGAGCCTCTCTACCCTCAGGCCACAAAGGAGGCAAACATTTTTCTTCATACAAGACTAAACTTTTAGTGCTCAAAGGAGCTAACATGTACAAGACCTCCATTCTCCAGGTTGCCCACTTCTGCTTTTTTTCTCCCATGTATGCTAGTAGCCTGCAACGTTAGGACAAAGGATGCTCCTACAGCAAAAACTAAGACTTATTGTCTGAAACACCAAGGGTCATTCCTTAATGATCCCAGGGAGACTACTCACAGGAGACAGGGAAGGTAGAGGGTGGGTCACAGTCTGGGGATACATCATCACTGTATGCTAAACACAGAACATTTTAGAGTACACTTGGATTTTAAAAAAGCCTCTTAAAACCAGAACTGACCCTCTACAATGACCCTCTAAGAGAGAAACAGCTTAACAATTCTTTTTTTATTACTGGGTTGGTTTTGTTTTGTTTTGTTTTGTTTTACTTTGCATTTCAACAGAGCATTCCTTTTGTGTGTTTGCATCTCTGCTACCAGAAAAGCCAGGACAGATGCTGACCTGTCATCACAGGGCACATTTTCCAAAATGCTGCAACTCCATCTTTGAATATTAAAATATTAATGGTTATGACAATTGGGAGCTCACAACAGTGACACATGGCCATGGCGTGTGACCACTCAAAGCTTGGCTGTGCAGATTTGCTTTGCAGCCATATGGAAGAGAATTACTTTTCCACCTGTGTTTTTAAATTCTAGTGCTGGGTTGCAGGTAGGTATCGAAAAACTTTCCCACCGATAGGCATCTAGAAGAGCAGTCAAAGGGCACTCAAAGCAGTCTGGCAGTGAAGGTTTGACACAGGCCTGGAGGGTGTTCAATGGCCACAGAAATCAACAGCAGTGTCTCCATTAGAGCAACAGGCATGGCTCTGACCTGTACAAGCCCTGAGCAACCAACCACCATCCCATCCACCTACACCTCACAGGTGATTCCTGGTTCACCTGTGAGTCTGTCCCAAGCAGAACTGCAGGCCACAGCACAGGACACAATGGTAATGCAGATAAAGTACCTCTGTGCCTGTTTTGTTATGGTCTGGATTTCCATGGGATCTAGCAACCCCTGTGTGGTCAGACCAGGATGCACAACAGCAAAAAAACCTAGGAAAGAACACATCCCTTTCCCCAGCTTATACTCCAACTGGAAAGGTATCTACAGAAGTCACCTACCTCAGCCTCTGCTTCGAACTACCAGGATTGTGAAGCTCCAGATCAGCAAGTTCCCATCACCTTTAATTTTTGATCTTGCTTGTACATGTTCTACCTTTATTTACTAAACCAAGACACAACCTGTGTTTGTGTTTCTCAATCTGTATACACTACTGTGTAAAAATTCTTGCATTCTACACAATTTCATCCTAAACTAACAGTCTGAAAGTTTAGCCCAACACAGACAGATCCAGAACCTTTCTGTAAGGCAACCTGGTACACAGCATTCTGCTCCTGATTGCTGGAGGAGGGACACTGTGGAACAGGCAGCTTTTCATTCAAAATTCCCACATCTTTCCTGCTGATCAAAAAATGCTGTTCTCATAGCAAGAGGTTCAGCCTAGAAATTTCTGTTTCTTGGCATGTCAGAGCTGTAGAAATACCACAGCTGGTAGCAGAAAAATCAATCATCTGGGACAGAAGGTAGGTAAGGGGTGAAGGAAGCCACTTACAAGGGGTTTTCTCCCGTGTTAATAGCCAGGCAAAAGGAAAACCACACAGTGTTAGTAGAGTGAACACCTGCCCCAGCTGTTCATACCCTCAGAGTCATTAAGTCTGGAGTAGCCAGGACAGAGCGTGGAGGCGGGGAAAATGCAGGGTTTATGGAATCGTAAGAGAGGAATTTTTCAGCTGAATTAACAGTCATGTGGTAGATGTGCTCAAAGTTGCTCGGAGAGGAGATCAGACGGGAGTGATGATGAGGGAACTGATAAGGGGAACGCTGCTATCAAAGACAACAGAGAGAGAAAGCAATGAAGGATGGTTGTACAGGTTACATCGGCAACAGCAGTCCACAAGAGCAGTCAAACACCAAAGGACAGCCAGACAGCAAACCTGCTCGCCTGTCAATGCACAGGTTCTTACATTGTCACCCCCAGTCCTCTGAGCACCTTCCTTACACGGTGTCATACGGGCCTGCTGCCCTTGCTGTTGCTAAAACATTAAAAACAAATAAAACTTTTAACTCGTTGGGAATCGGTTCTAATATTTATTATTAATGTTGTTGTCGTTATTATTATTATTATTGGATATTTCAAAGAGCACCACAGTTGTAAAAGGTGCTTTACAGACAGTTGAGAAGCATCAGTTCCCTGCCTTGAGGAGCTTACAATCTAAAGTCGACATAACACAAACAAAGGAAGGTGAGCACAGGTGAGATGGTGTGGGGAGAAGAACAGCGGAGGATACACAACAGTTAAAGACTGTCAGAGAGTTCCTTCTGTTATTCATGCATTTCGGCAGGCTCCGTTAAAATCAACAAACAGATGGCATTTCTAATGGGGGGGGGACAGTGTTTTGACAGGACACAGGTCGTGTGGGAAGGTGAGCTGGTTAGTATCAAGACAACTGGGATAAGTGACCCTGCTGCAGACACAGACCACAGGCGACCTGTCCCCGCCGCACACCCACTCGATCCTCACCGCGCTCTGGCGATGAAGGGACCCTGCACCACTGCCTCTGCGCTGCAGGGGGTGGGGCCCTTCGCAGGGAAGGTGCAGAAGGAATGGGAAATTCCAGTCTTTTCAAACGGTCAACTGAGCAGTGTGTTCCCATAATGTGACATAAGGAAAGAGAGGGGAGAACTAATCCTGCACACTGAACAGAAATAATTTCTAACTCATCTCCACAGAACGTGCAACTGACAGGCATCTAAACCCAGATTTAAAGGAAGAGCATTTCACAGATTGCACTGGGTTGGAAGGGACCCTCGAAGGTCATCTCGTCCAAGCCCCCTGCAGTCAGCAGCGACTCCTCCCAACTAGATCATCAGGCTGCCCAGGGCCACATTTCAAGGCTCCGTCTCCCTCCCTGTGCCGTCTGTACTGTTCTAGCAGGGCGGCCTGCTCGGGGATGGGTTTGCCCAACAGCTGCTAGCAGATTAGAACACCTTTTCTAATTACTAACTCCTAATATTCTCTGCCCTTTGTCCAACTGACTTCATCACCTTACAACAAAGAGATCTGAGTAACATTAGAAACGTTAGGACTTAAAAAAATAAAATATGGTAAAAATACAGCTTACCCCTCCACTAAACCTAAGGCACTACCTTTTGTATGTGGAACGTATTAAAGTTTGGAAGAACATTAAGTCACATCCCAATACATATTTATCAAACATTATTGTTCATTTCAGCTGGTAAAATCCAACTTTTTAAAAGGTATTTTTTCTGTTTTGTTTTTTTTTAAACACATGGTTATGATGAGGCTTTGCATGTTGAACAAAACATCAATTACCACATTACGGCATGTTAAGACATTATACATATTCAATTTTATGAGGGAGTTTATCAGCATCTAAGTATCAGGAGAAGAAGCCACCATATTCCAGGAATGATCCAGGAAAGCAGACTTTGCTGAGTTACCTGGTGACAACAGAGAACTAGCATCAAAGCCAGCAACGCTCCTAAAAGCCAATAAGGGAGAAGGAGGAGTCTCTAAAACCACAAGCTAAAAAAGCAGTGAGTAGGCCAGCTGCAGACCAGGAAAGTACTTCAGCCAGCATTCATGAATGTGAGAAAGCCATGACATGGAAACATTTTTAAAATGATCCTCCATGGAACTTTCTCCATGGACTCCACCATTAGCTGCATGCACAGGGTTCCCACTTTCTTCAAACAAATACCAAATATGGGTAAGTATTGGTTTACTCTATAAAAGTTTCTCATTTGAAACAAGCAAAGCTTCACACATCATCGAGAATGGAAGTATAATGGCTCATGTATGATGAGGTCAAATTGAAGCATCATGTTCAAATATAAAGGCAGTCAAGACTAGTTTTTGCATGTAAAATATTTAGGCATGCAGAATATGAAAGCAAAATCAATCCTGTACATCTGATGTACACAGAGAGGTGGTCTGTGCTGCAGTAAGTGCAGTTCCAGATTTCAGATCTTCACTAGAAAGGAGCATCCATGATAAAAGTGGCTTCAAGGAACAAGAGGGCAGAAGGGAGGCCAGACTGTACGGCCAGTTAATTGGTGACAGGCTGCTAGGGAAGAAAAACATGTGAATAAATAAGTTTGGGGATATACTAACAGGAACCATTCTACATTGCACAACACAAGATCATGACCCAGATTTAGTATCCACATCAATAAAACACAAACAGGTACTGATTATGGCTCTGGTAACAGCAAACAACAATAACAACTGGTTTCTGTTGTGTGGTAGCCCACAGACCTGCTTGTCCAGGTCAGGCCCTCACCATGAAGGAAGGAAGGTTGCAAACTTACAACTGCCTGATAACCTCAAATATTTTCTCTTTTAAATCTGATCTCACTTGGAGCCTTTCAGCCCAAACATAGGGTTATACTGAAGTCAAGGGTGTCCATTCATGGAGAGAACAAGGTGGGACTAGGCTGCAGTTTGCCATAACTGTAGCTCTCTGTCCATGTCACATGCCTGCTGCATACCAAGACCTGGGGAAACCATGCACAGAGAAAGCATCTTCCCCCCTTGCGTAGCTGCATCAGCAAGGGCAAGCACATGCAGATGTGGTGCACATATGTAAGCATCTGCTGCCACACGGTCAAACAGCCTGAGTTTAAAGACTTCCACTTACCCAATTTTCATTTTGCACATTTACAATACAAACTAAACTCTCTAAAACTGCTGTTCTAAAAGACAGCATTAAGAACGGCAGTGAGCAGAACACAAGTGAGCTCCTGTAGTCTCTGCCTCCACCAAGCAGTGATGGCAGTGTTAAGGCAGTGTTATGTCTCCTCCTGCCCACCACCACACCACAGCCCAGGCACACAAGGGCCATCACCACCAGTTCTAATCTTGTGCTTCATTCAATTTTAATCTGAAAAAGGCAGCAGAGGCAGGTTAGTGGGACTGCAGGGAGAAGTTTGGATTGGATTCACATTGCATATATAAAGTGAAGATGCATCTGCTCCTAAAGAAGTATAAATGCATCCATATAGAAGAGAATTGTTGTTTGCTTTACAAAGTTCATCTGGGGACACTAGACAAAAGCTAGGCTGAGCTGGCTACTGAGTTTGTGACAATGTCATCCAACACAGATTAAAATAGCATTTTGCTATTCAGACCTGTTTATTATTAAGGATCTTTCTGCCTACACAGCACTATACTGACTTCAGTGAGAGCTCATGCAGTATGAAACAACTTGCATCAGTAGATCCAGCCCAATTTATAATTGTTCAAAGAAGCTGGAAGAAACTCTGCAATTAAAGGCCCACTCCAGTCTTTCACACACTTTCTTCATTCCAGTATCTACTAAAAAAGAAGCTGTATCACCTTAAGTAGTAGCTGGATGAAGAGAATTTGAGGAAAGGATGAGCCTTGCACTACCTGTTCCCCCTGGTGGCAGCCCTCTTGAAATGCAAACCTGCATTTTACCGTCTGCTTTCATCAACAGAAACGGGCATTCCCAAAGGAAAACCCAACGATCTTTCCCAGAGTCCTTTTCTTCTGAAACATACTAATCTATTGAAAAACACACAGAAGATGTTCCAGCTGAAAAATCATCACAGGTGCTGGAGAAGCACAAACCTCCACCCAAAAAAGGAACTATTCACCTTTTTGGAACAAGGAATGAATCCAGTGAAGGAATTCCATGTCCTGTAAAGAAACTGCCATACCAAATGAACTGCACAGAGAGCTGGAGGAGTATTCTTTACCTTCTCTACTGATTCTCCACGAAACATCTTCTATTGCTATCCTCTAGATTTATCTTTCAAATAAAACACTAGACTCTATCATAACATTACACACACACAACCCCTTTTCTTTCTGTGGCTGAGAAGAATAAACCTAATGAACCCTCAGTCCAGTCAAACACCTTACAGGAAGCTGTTTTCTAAGCAAAAGCTGCCTCCAATGAGTAGCTCTCACAGAACTTTTGTTCATCTCAAGTTACACTTTTGAATTCACACACCTTCAAGTCCCTCAGCTAATGCAGTTCTGTACCCTAATGGGTAGGAATGCAAAAACAATAAAGCCACAAAGAAGATGCAAGGGCTGGAACACCTCTGCTATGAGGATAGGCTGAGGGGGCTGGGGTTGTTCAGCCTGGAGAAGAGAAGGCTCCAGGGGGACTTCAGAGTTGCCTTCCAATAGATCCTACAGGAAGGCTGCAGAGGGACTCTTCCTAAGGGTGTCCAGAGACAGGACAAGGGGGAGTGGGTTGAAGTTGAGGGAGAGTAGGGTTCAGACTGGGTATTAGGAAGAAGGTCTTCAATGCAAGAATGGTGGGACTCTGGAATAGGCTGCCCAGAGAGGTTGTGGATGCCTCCTCCCTGGGGATGTTCAAGGTTGGATGAGGCCTTGAGCAGCTGAGTCTGAGAGGTGTCCTGCCCATAGCAGGGCAGGTGGAGTAGGTCCCACCCAACCTAAGCCATTCTGTGACTGCAAGCTGCTGCTGGAAAAAATACACATCAAATTGGCTTTACTTACAGTGACATCTCCCAGCATTGGGTCTGACACCTACTTGTAAAAGCAATACTTTAACAGTAACTTCAAGAAGAAGGTGCAGCAGCAGAAAAAGTCCAGAACTCAATTCTATATTGTACACATTTTCGAATGTCTTCTCATTACTTTAAAGTGTGGAAAGTGAATTCCTCTCATGATATTGATAAGTAAGAAACAAAGTATTAGTCCTGACTTCACATACCTTTGAGCTAACACAAGGCTGGCATAATTTGAATGAATTCAAAGGTAAAAGCCATTTAGAGATGAGACAGCTGAAGAAATATTAATCTGTACAAGCCTAGAAAATCTCCTTCTGCAGATAAAATCATTCCTCATTTTACACTTGCCAACTTTTGATTCCCGTGACCTCTCAGCTACTGATGGTGTGAAATGAGATGTCTTTTGCTCTATCTTTAGGAGCAGTTTATTTTCTCTGCTTGAGAAGAGTCAGAATTACTTGAAAGAACTCACCAGAAGTAGGAAAGTGGGGAAAAAAAAAAAAGGTTAACACATAAGCTACTCTGAAGCATTCTTGGGTAAAGGGTCAGGAGAACAGGTCTTGGGCGGAGGGGCTGAGAGATCTAGGATTGTTTGGCCTGGAGAGGAGAGGGTTGAAGGGAGACCTTCTGGCTTTCTACAACTCCCTAAAAGGAGGGTGGATAGAGATGAGTGCTGGTCTCTACTCTCAAGTAACCAGCAATAAGATGAGAGGAAATGGTCTCAAGTTGACCAGAGGACATTTAGATTGGATATGAGGAACGATTTCTTTACTGAAAGAGTGGTCAGGTGTTGGAAAAGGCTGTCCAAGGAGGTAGTAGAGTCACCATCACCAGAGCTGTGCAATAAAGGTGTAGACATGGTATTTTGGGCACATGCTTTAGTGGGCATGGTGGTGTTGGGTTGCTGGTTGGACTGCATCTTAGACATCTTTCCTTACCTTAATGATTGTATGGTTGGTTCTTTGTTTAACATTAGACATATGTACACTCACAGCCAGGGAAGACAAACACCACTTGCCAGTTTCCCTTGGGCTTGCCCTGTGCTTTCTAGATCTTCACTATTCATTCTTTTATGCGCACACACAGGCACACAATGCTGGTTTTTCGCTCAACTCAAGAAATGTATTTGTTATTGAGAGGTTTCTCAAGAGTGTCTCTAGCATGAGATTTGAAGTAAATCCTTTCCTTTCACTGCATATTTCATCTAAGAAAAACACAGTGCCAGAAAGGTTCATGTGCCATGTGCAGACTTTTTTGAGGGCAAAATGTAATACAAAACACCATTTGGTGCAAACCACAGGTACAGTGAGCATCTGAGGACCAGAGCTTGTGCTCCTTAGCTCCTCAACTAGTGCAACTTCATGGCACATTCTGTTTTCCAGTCTTACTGTTGTTTCCCTTGGGCTTTTCAGCATCTCAAAATCCCAATTTCAGGATCTATTTCCTGCTTTCCACACAAACCCTGCTCTGCTGAGACCCCACCTTGAATACTGCATTCGGTTCTGGTGTCCCCAGCATAGGAAGGACACAGAGATGTTGGATCAAGTCCAGAGGAGGGCCACAAGGATGATCCACAGGCTGGAGCACCTCTGCTTTGAAGATAGGCTGAGGGAGCTGGAGTTGTTCAGCCTGGAGAAGACTCTAGGGGACATTTAGAACTGCCTACCAGTATGTGAAGGGACTCTACAAGAAGGCTGGAGAGGGACTTTTCATCAGGGTGTCTGTAAGACAAGGGGGAATGTTTTATAAGCTGAGGGAGAGTAGGTTTAGACCAGATCTGAAGAGGAAGTTCTTCAGTTGCCCAGGTGGGCTGTGAATGCCTCCTCCCTGGGGGTGCTTAAGGTCAGGCTGGATGAGGTTTTGGGCAGCCAAGTCTAGTTGAGAGGCTTCCTTGCTCATGGCAGGGGGGTTGGAGTAGATGATCTCTAAGGTTCCTTCCAACCTAAGCTGTTCTATGATTCTGTGATTCTAATGATGATGATCATTTCAGGCAGCACTTCTGTAGCAATGCCTGTGTCTTATGGTTGTACTCATGTAATCTGTGTGACATCATAGAGTATCATCTGTACTGTATCATCTGTACTCATGTAATCTGTGTGACATCATAGAGTATCATCTGTACTGTATCATCTGTACTCATGTAATCTGTGTGACATCATATTATCTTTCTTACAGCACTAAGTAGCATTTTCTCAATCACATCTGTGTCATCATAGACCAGTTCAGACAACAACACAGAACACACAAACAAGATGCTCAAGGAGTAATGATGCTCTCCTATGAACAAAACATTAATTGGTCTTTAGCTCATGAAAAACCTTGGTAACTTCCAGGTGAGTATTTCCAACTTCAGGTTTTGTGGAAACAAACATATGTGTATGCTATTACATGGTTTCTTTTCCTATTTTTCAGCTGAAAAGCTTTTGTTTTATAGAAGAAATTCTGGTTTACTGATTAGTTAATGTGAAGAAAACACCAAAAAAATAGCACCTTTGGCATGAAAAGAAATCTGAGACACTGCACCCTGTTAAGCTGCTACAGTGTCACTGTCTGAGGAAAAAAGTCTGTGAAGAGAGAGGCTAAGCTGGAGCAAAAGGTGGGAAGAAAAGAAAGGAATCAGAGCATAGCTCACACAGAAAGGAACTGCTCTTTCCATTCCCACAAAGGACACAGGCCCAAATCAACATAATTTTTTCCCCTTCTATTGGTTCATAAAAGTTATCATCCTCACTGAGAGGTCTTCAAACCCAAGAGGCATCCTCCTCCCTCTTGATGCCTAAGCATCACCATCTTTGTTTAAAGAGCAGAGCACATTCAGCACCATTTCCCCAGTTACACTGCTCCTCTACAAACCACATCAACACTCTGAACACACGTTGGAAACTGCACTTGTCTTGCTCTCTCTCATCTGCAGCTTCTGTTGCAGTGGGTCACTCTCAGGTGTATTTTTGTACTTACCATTGGAAGGTCTTTGAGAATTTGTATACCATCTCCTGGCCCCATATGTGCTATGTGGTTAAAATTAGTTGGGTTAGAAATTAATTTATTTCTCATTTCTGGATCACGTAGCATCTCCCTGGAAGAGAAAACAATTTGTTTAGATATTTCACCTGAAGTGAGGATGGACATCTATAAAACATGTACAGCTTCATTTATCAGCTACTTTAAATGGAAATTAACCATATTAACTGTGATCAACCCTTGCTGCCAGGACTGCCATGGACAAGCTTCCAGTTTGAGGAAAAGGCAAAAGGCCAGAAGCAAAGAATGCTCTTGTCAGGCTGACAGCCCAGGTCCCAGTAGTTACTAATAATCAAAGACAATCCAACCACTGCAAGCTGATAAAAAGCTCTGTAAGATGAGTTAAAGCAGAACTCATTTGTGATGGATTACGAAGTGGAGATGAAAATGAAGTAAGAAATATGAAAATAGAATTGAAATAGCACTGCAGTACCTTTCTCAGTCTGTGGTCAGAATTAAAAGCTCTTCAAAATATCAAGGATGCATTTCAGTACTCAGAACAAATAAAACTTCAGAAAGATCAGCTCAGAAAAGGCAAAGACAAGAACTTGAGTTTTATCTCCACTGTACACAGCTGCTACTTTTCTTAGAGCCAAAAAGACAGGAAACCTGGGAGGCAACTATCAGTGGAAGAGACTGGAAATTAGAAAACTGAAAAGGTTCTTGGAGTGCAGCTTGGCACAGTAGCAGGCTGTCTTCAGGGAGTAAGGAGAAATGGTCAGCAGCACCCTTTGTGAACAGTAGTGCAGACCTAATTTTACTGCCACATGGCAAAGTGTTTGTGACCTGTTAAAGGCAACTATTAGAAACACATCCTGAAGTCCTACATCCTCTGAAGAGGTGAGTTTGCTGAGATGTACAGAATGTTTAGATAGTCAAATCTATAAATAAATAAATAAATACACCCCCCCCCAAATGTCTTGGAATACTGCTGAGTACAGAATTGTCTTCAGGAAGAAAATCAGAGTCTGAAAGTAATTAATCCATATGCATAGTTAGCAGTGTAATCTCCTTTGGCAAAGTGTTTATTACAGATCTTTATGCATACAGCAGATGTGTACCCCTCTGTGCACCCCTATATCCAGTATGAGGAGACATGCATTCCAAATTACAGCTGCTTCACAAAATTACACTGAGCTAATAAGTACTTGTGTATCCAGTGCAGATCCATGTGCTAACTGCTATAAACACAGATTAAACATTGAGGATTAACATGGCAGTGAAGAGACAGAAACATCTGAACAGGCATTCCAGAAAGCAACAAATGAAGTACTACACTAGAGAAGAGCAGAGAAGCCTCCGGGAGGGACCTTGTAGCTGCTTTCCAATACCTGAAGGGATCCTACAAGATAAACTGGAAGGGGACTTTTTGTAAGGGTGTCTAGTGACAGGACAAGGGGGAATGGCTTTAAGTTGAGGGAGTGTAGGTTTAGACTGCATCTTAGGAGGAAGTTCTTCAGTAGCCGGATGGTGAGACACTGGAACAGGTTGCCCAGGGAGGCTGTGGATGCCTCCTCCCTGGGGATTCCAAGGCCAGGTTGGACGAGGCCTTGGGAAGCCGAGTCTAGTTGAGAGGTGTCCCTGCCCATGGTGGGGAGGCTGAAGTAGATGATCTCTGAGGTCCCTTCCAACCTAAGCCATTCTACGATTCTACATTGCCATCAGTCAGTGTCCTTCAGGGCCTACAGGCACGTACAGAAGGCAAGGACATGGTGAATACCGACCTCCTCTGCTGCATCCTCTCCTCCTCTGGAACTCTGAAGGAGTAGCGGCGTTTGTTGTTGATGTTCCGAACCATCTGCTTGCGGCTGTTGTCTGATGTCTCAGGAACAACCAGTTCATCACCCTCTGAAATCAACACAAACATGATGAGCCAGGGGGACGATTCAGTAGGTCTCCACAGCATTTGAATTAAAAAAAATGTTGTCTCCCTCTGCTTTTGAGATTGTTGGTCACCACTTACTGGCCACCAAACCTAAACGAATGCTCTGTGGCTTTTACAGGTGTCCTTGGTCACTCTCTAACCTATTACACACCAACAGACTTAACCTTTCTTCACCTGTGAGCTGCCATGACCACATTCTCAAAATGCCACTGATTGATTCTTTCAAACAAAACATTTAGATGAGGAGAGGATCCCAGTCCTCTGTTTCAAACTCTCTTTGGCAGTTCTGACTGACAATTGCTGCTGGAAATTCAATGAAAGATTCTTTTTCATTCTTTCCCTACTCCAGAAACCACTCTTTTTTGAAATGCTGATGTGATTTTGGTGCAGCTGTGAGAAAAGGAGATGTGGGAAGCAGTGACAATCGTAGAACAGAAGGGTTACTTTGAATGAACCCTACAACTGCTCCATCTTGTTTTATGCACATGGAGGTTAAAGTTACACTTAATAAGTTTGAACACAGCCACCATCATCTCCTGCTCACTGCCAAAACAGTTCTGGTACAAACTGTGATCTCTTCTTTCCTTAAGATCAGCTGCAGAATTCACAGGTTGGTACAAACTGTGATCTCTTCTTTCCTTAAGATCAGCTGCAGAATTCACAGGTTGGTACAAACTGTGATCTCTTCTTTCCTTAAGATCAGCTGCAGAATTCACAGGTTGGTACAAACTGTGATCTCTTCTTTCCTTAAGATCAGCTGCAGAATTCACAGGTTGGTACAAACTGTGATCTCTTCTTTCCTTAAGATCAGCTGCAGAATTCACAGGTTGGTACAAACTGTGATCTCTTCTTTCCTTAAGATCAGCTGCAGAATTCACAGGCTGCCCAGGGAGGCAGTTGAATATCTCCAGAGTTGGGGCCTCAAAGTGAGGCTCTGAGCAACCTTTTCTAGTGGAAGATGTCCCTGCTGACTGCAGGGTGTTGGACTAGATGACCTTCAGAGGTCACTTCCAACCCACACCATTTTATGATTCTAAGTGTGAGGTTTACTAGGAAAGCAGCTCCAGGAACAAAACTTACAGACTGTTACAGAGATGCACCTGGAGGATATTTTTCTGTTTGGCAACATATTCTGAAAGACAGTGAGAAGTGTACAGGAGCCAACCATCAGCCTTCCTTACTTTTGGTTCTATACTCTCCAGTTTCTTTTTCCCTTTGCCTTTCTGCTCTACTTTTAGTGCTTCCACTCCATCAGAACCTAGAAATTTGTTACACATGCTTCCACCATATTGCTGCTCTCCACCACTGCCACCCCTCTTGTGCTGATTTGCCAGCTATTTACATAAAACACTGAAACACTGCCAACAGCAGTAGATGTTTCCAGAGCATTTAATTTCCACTCTTTTCAGAACAGTTGTTTAAAAAAAAAGCTTTTGACTGTTAGAACAAAGCACATCCCCTCTTCATCTAAAAGGTTAAACAAAAAGTTAAGGAAACTATTCAGGAGCATTCTTATGGGCTCTAAAAAGTGAGAAAAAATAATAAATCATTAAGACTCACAAAAAAACCAGAATTCTGAAGCTAAGACTTTGGCACACAGTCATATGTGTCCTATGAATACCTAATATTGTATTACTTCCTGATTCTTGGGAAAGGTTTGTTTAGGTTAATTATGTATACCATGGACCAGGACATAATGTGTGGCTACCAGGAGTGTGGAGATTCCCTTTCTACAAGGAGTGCCACAGAAAAGACAAGGGATGATGGGGACAAGTTACTGCTGGGGAGATTCCCACTGGAGTCCAGAAGAAAATGTTTCCCCATGAGAACAGTTAAACACTGGAATCAGCTCCCAAGAGAAGCCCTACATTGGCTACTTCTTGGCTTGACAGTGCTGGGCTAGCTCATTTTGACTATACTGTGACCTGGAAAAGCTGGACCAGATGATCCTTGGGGTCCCTTCCAACCAATTATCTGTGATAATTTTACTGTCATGATCACTATAAAAGTCTTTAACTGTGGGAGCATTTCCAAACAGCATTCTGTCAGGCCATCACAGATCTGGAAGGAGCATCTAGTCATTCTATTTTCTACTTCCACTCTCCATTCAAGTCTTCATTGAATATTCAAAAGGGAATGAAAGTTCAGAGTAGCTGCCTACCATTGCAATCATTGTTGAGTCTGTGAGTTTTGATTTTCTCTCAAGGTAACAAGGATATGTTTGAGAGTTCACTTTCTACAATGCACTGAACCAAACAAAACAAAACAAACAGCTTTTTGTAAACAAACAAACAAAAAAAGCAATGAAAATGGGCTTTTCATTACTTACCTGCCATTTTATTTTTGAAATATATTAATCTAACTGTCTCCAGGCCTAAAAGGTTTAGTGATCCCTCTATATTCAAGGGTCGTACCTGAAAGAAAGAAAATCAGTCTCTGTAACAGCAATAACTCACATTAGTGCACCTCATTTTGAAAGCTCCAAGGTGCACTAGAAACTCTGTAAAAGCAGCACTCTAATAAAGCCAACCAGAACAGAGTAACTGTCCAGAGCAAAGCCTGCTTCGCAGCAGATGAGCAGAGTGGAAGAGCAGTGCCTCCTATCCCCACTAACACATTCCTGCTATAAATAACTGCCACTTGTTAAAGCCAGGAAGCAGAGATAAAATCAGTTTTGGATTTTAAACTTCTGTTTGGAGAGCCAATACAGAGAAGAAGTTCTTTACAATGAGAGTGGTGATACAATGCAACAGGTTGCCCAAGGATGTGGTTGAGGTCCTGACCCCCCAGACATTGAGGATCTGACTCAATATGGGCCTGGTCAGCCCAGTCTAGTTGCAGGTGTCTCTGCTGAGTGCAGGGGGATTGGGCAAGATGATCTTTGAGGGTCCCTTCCAATCCAATCTGTGAATCTATGTGTGGAGTAGCCTAAAATTTCACTTAAACACATATACTTAATACCTTTCCTCCTGGCAGTTAAATGAAGAGTGATATTAGAAATCTGCTTCACTGAACAACTCAATTTTGCCTATGAGATGCACAAAGTAAAAAGCTGAGCTTTTAGCTTGTGTCAGTATCCTGTCACTCTTACACTTTGCAACTTGTTAAGTGCATAGACAGAGAGACATGGACCTGCTGAAGTGGGTCCAGAGGAGGGCTACCAAGATGATCAGAGGGCTGGAGCANTGAGGCCCTGTCCCTGAAGAGATTTAAGATCAGCCTTGATGTGTTCCTGGGCAGCTAGATCTAGAGTGCAGGGCAGCTGCGCAAGATGATTTTTGAGGGTCCCTTCCAACCCGATGCAAGCTGTGAATCTGTGACTTCTAAAACTTCCTGATTTCCAGCTTCAAATAAGAAAGAATCATTCCACTCTCCAAGTCTGTAAACTGTGTTAGAAACAGACTCTTCATAACGAATTTCCATTTTTGAGCTTCCCACACATAGCAATTCTTGTTTGTTCAAAGGAGCTTTGCTCATTAAATGAGTCGTCTTGTGCCAA
This sequence comes from Semnornis frantzii, assembly GCA_013399775.1. Classification (NCBI taxonomy): domain Eukaryota; kingdom Metazoa; phylum Chordata; class Aves; order Piciformes; family Ramphastidae; genus Semnornis; species Semnornis frantzii. The sequence goes on from VWYK01101393.1 coordinate 89,504, forward strand.
ATATTAATCAAAGTATTAAATCACAATCTGCTGTGTAGGGAAAAAATACTGCAATTGCTTATTAACTCAAAGTTTCAACATCAGGAAGAGTAGTGGAAATTTAATGTAAAAGGCCAGACTCCTCTACCCTCCTTAATGTGGTTAATAACTGAGCATCTTTTCACTATTTATCCTTACAGCAACATCCTGATCCATATCTGACACAAGACCGACTGACAAGACCACGATGGCAATTTCTTGTTGCTCCCTATCATTGGAATGCCAGTGAAGGAATTACACTGACAGGAATACAAAGCTGAAGTCAGTCTTAACTATGGGGGAAAAAAAACAACACAATTTTTCTTTTTTCTTTTCAAATATAGCTGAGCAAACACCAAGGAAATGTGAGTTTTCAAAAGTTTCTTCCTTTTGACAAGTGATGCAAACCTTACATCACCCTGGTTTTGTGTTTTTACTGGTTGAACCCAAACGTTCTAAGCCTTTGCACTGGAAGTTATCATTATTTATGGGGGACTTCAATAAGGATATTTATGTCACTGTCTCATTGGGTAGGGCTAACCTCAGGACCAAATCCAGGCTGGGTGCAGAGTCTTTTGAGAGTAGGCCTGAAGAAAAAGGGAAGCTGTGGTAAGGTGGGAGTTAGGCTCTTCTCCCAAGCAACTTGTGACAAGATGAGAGGGCATGGTCTGACACTGCACCAGGGAGGTTTAAATTGGATGTTAGGAAGTACTTCCTCATGGAAAGGGTAATTAGACAGTGGAATGGACTGCCCAGGGAGGTGATGGAGTCACCACCCTTGGAGATGTTTAAGGAAAGACTGGATGTGGCACTTAGTGACATGGTCTGGTCAGTGTGGTGGTGTTAGGTCATGGGCTGGACTTGATGGTCTCAGAGGTGCATTCCAGCCTCACTAATTCTGTGATCACACTGCAGCAAAACATGACTGAGTCTAGCTTTTAACTGACACTGAAACAGTTGCATTACCTTTTTGAGAGGAATAGTCTGAATCCACTCCATGGAGTTCACATCAAAGATATCAATTGCATTTTCACTGTACACAGAGAGGTATGGTGCATTGTAACCTGTGAGGAAATGATAAGGGTATGAGCTTTGAGACAAGGCTCAAAGCAGACAACATCTCATGGTTTAACTAGATTTATTTTTAAAAATTAATAAATAAATCCACAATCCAGTAACAATCTTTGCAAAACTGTGCCATCAGGGGAGGTTTAGGTCGCAGATTAGGAGAAATTTCTTTACTGAAAGAGTGGTCAGGCATTGGAACAGGCTGCCCAGGGAGGTGGTAGAGTCACCATCTCTGGAGGTGTTCAAGAAACCCGTGGACATGGCCATGGTGTGTTGGGTCAGTTGTTGGACTAGATGATCTTAGAGGTCTTTTCCAATCAAAACAATTCTGTGATTCTAGGACTATGTACCAAATGACCATCAGCTGGAACTAAGCACCATGACAGAGTCATAAAAATCTCCATGTTTCCTTTGACTTTTAATTCTCTTCTTTTATGGACTGTAAAGAGAATTCTTGTGCTACTACTTATCTGGCACATTTCCCCAGGATATTTTTTTTTTGATTGGTACCACTTCTAAAGTAGAATTTATTATTTCCATATTGGGAAGACGACTGCCATGGTCTGCCAAGAGTAGTAAGAGCATCTAATTTGTGTTTAAAATGCACCAGCTTTTGCTACAAGATACGCCTCCATTCTGATTGGGGATAACATAAAGGTCACTTCATTTAAGGAGATAAAAATCTCTCACCAATATCAGTGACCAGAGGTACTGAAGATGAAAATACCTGTTTTCAGTCTATGACAACATCTTATAATTCATTCTTTCTCTGAGGCCATTGTAGTAATTATACTCTTGCTTGAAAACCAGAAGTGGTATACAGCCTGTGAAAGTAGCTCCTTCCACATTCAGAAGGAGCTTCACTCAAATGAGCTGAAACAAAAATGATTCAAGGGCTGCAGCAGCTCTTCTATGAGGACAGGCTGAGCAAGCTGAGGTTGTTCAGCCTGGAGAAGGCTCCAGGGGTACCTTAGAGCTGCATTCCAATATCTGGAGGCATCCTACAGGAAAGCTGCAGGGGAACTTTCCATAATGGTGCCTGGCAGCAGGACTAGGGGGAATGACTTGAAGCTGAGGGAGAATAGGGTTAGACTGGATGTTAGCAAGATGTTCTTCAGTATGAGGGGGGTGAGATTCTGGAATAGGTTGCTCAAGGAGGTTATGGATGCCTCCTCCCTGGAGGTATTCAAGGCCAGGTTGGATGAGGCCTTGAGTGACCTGTTCTAGTGGGAGGTGTCCCTGCCCTTGGCCAGGGGGCTGAAACTAGATTATCTTTAAGTTTCTTTCTAACTCAATCCATTCTGTGATTCTATGAATCTATGAACTTCTCAGAGAGAGAGAATGATGGGGTAAGGAGAGAAAATGCACAGGAATAACATCACTAGTAAGTCAAAATACCAGACTCTGATGACTCTAAGCTTCAATCACAATGCTGAGCTGAAGTACAATCAAATTTTAAGACTTTAAAGAACAACAGTCTGGTATCAGTAGCAATGAATACAGAGATCCTGTTAGCCTCTGTAGGATCCGAGGGTTTTGGCTGTTTTAGAGATCAGGTCATGTCTTTAGAAACTGGACATCTGTTAGACAGACACAAAGTGACTCTTCTTTGTGTTACAGGTGTACAAGTCAGTGACAAGGGTTATCAAAACTAGCATCAGTGAGGTCAGGATTAAACCCTCTGACTAGATTACAAATGCTGATAGAAGCTGAGAACATGCATTGACCTGTCAGGGAACTATCCCTGACCTTCCCTTCCTATGGACATTAATACAGGTAGAGATCACCTCCATGTAGAAGAGCAAGCAGATCGACACAGGGGGTTGACTTACAGCAAGAAGATGGAGTTGCAGGCCACATCAATTCCTGTTGTCGAGACCTTCGGCCCTGGCAGTCGACGTAAACCCCTACGCTGCTAAAACACAGCAGGTATTCTTTGTTTGAGATTTCGACTGCACAGATGGCATCGGTTGGCTGCTGTGAGACAAATGAGAGTGTGTGGTCATCCGGGTGGAGCAGGCTGTATGGGCTGCCTTCTCCGTGAAGGGGGTATTTTAAGAAACCTGACTGGTAGCCCACGCAAAGACGGTCGCTGAAGATGGACATCCACTGGACGTTGCCCTGCACTTGGATCTCCTTGATCTTTTTGTGCCGCGTCTTACTCTGATTGAGTTCGTAACACAGGACCTGCCTTTTCATAGCTACGCAGAGGCAGGTCAGAGCTCCGTGGCGCACGTGTCCGGACACTATGGACTGGCAGCCTTTTGTTTCTGCCAGCTTGTAAAACTCGGTCTCCCTTCCATCCAGGGCAGCCATGGGGAAGAGCCGCACGTGACGGTTTCGTCCTGAGATCACTGCGACGAGCTGCTCGCTCGGGATAAGCTCGATCTGATGAACCTTCTTATTGTCACCAACGCGGATGATCTCTGCAAACAAAACATATCGACCCCCCCCCAACCCAAGTCAAAAATGTTACAGTGTGAATTGATTACAACAGAAGTATATGTAAAGATAAACTACAGAGGTGTGCTGGTTTGAGG
>VWYK01101394.1:4620-17967 GCA_013399775.1 Semnornis frantzii
GGGCAGGTTCTGGGGCCAGACACATTTCCTTACCCATTCAAATGTTCCTCTTATTAGATTCTCCTTTGTGTCTAAATTCATATTTTTTCTATTAGCATTTCTAAGGGTATACAGGTGTGGTTACAAATCAGAAGCACAGAAGTATAATTCATGTCCTACAACCATGTGCCAGTGTGTGTCTGCTTTGCAAACAGTAGCAAAATGTGTGCTCGTTGGAAGCATCTGCCTTGCTTCAATTCACAAAACATAATTTAAAGCACACATGTCTGTCTGGATTCAAAGCCTTTTCTCTGCCCTACTTCCCCTCCTCCTCGCCCCCCCTCCCCCCAAAATTAATGTGACAAAAAAATGGAAAATCATGAATGGTTGTGCCTTCATCTGGTCTGAAGCACAGTTGCTTACTACTGTCTCATCATGTGGCACTGGAGAAGACAACAATATTTGTCAGTTGGGAGGAAAAAAAAGATTTTCACTGACAGCTCAGTGAGGGCCTTTATCTTCCCGAGCCAGGGTGGAGCCTGGAGCCCAAGGGCTTACCCAGGCTGTGCTGGGCAAACCTCAGGGCACCTCCACCTGCGGCATCATGTCAGGAAGAGCATCTGGGGCAGTGAGATGCCTGTGGGACTGCTGGAGAGGACAGTAGCCCTGTGTATCCCACAGCAGTGCTCCCAAGCAATACTTACTTCTCTTGGAGGGAAACCTAGCTAGGCATGCTCCTGAAGAAATTAGAGATGTGGGTTATGACTAATTTGCCCTACAAAAGCTGTCTCCGGAACAAAATCCCTTACTCCTCTTTGTCCTTTGTTTGCCCATGTACCCTCATCAGCAGACTCTCTTTGTCACTTGCCTAACACCGTTCAGCTAGCAGCACCTCCTCGCCAGTGATAAAATACGCTGCTGATGTCTGCACTCCTTCCCTCATCGGGAGCTCCAGGTTTTTGGCTTCTCCTTTGGTGTCCTTTTAGGGATTTGACCTGTTATCAGCTTCTTCCATCCAAACTGGCAACACCCAGAAAACTCAGATCCTGGTCTCCTTTTTTTTATTTAAACTGAGATTTTAATCTGGGGCAAATTGTTCAGGACCTGAGAGTGAGAGCTGTATCTGACTCGATCTTGACCTAGGCAGTAGCTGGATGTGTTTAATGTAATATCAGATGTTGAGTATAATTCTGAGACTTAATTAATTTAGAAATGAGGTGCACAGACAGTAAGTTGGAGGGAAGCTTTAAAATTGGCTGGAAATGTTAACTCTCAGGAGCTTTATGTGCAGGTACAGAATTACTAGCTTGCTTGATCAGGTTTTAAGAGAGCAGCATCTCCCAAGGTGTTTTATATGTGTTTAAGAGAGTATCTTTGCTGCAATTATGGATACTAGGGGTCGGATTGTTAACAATCAGATTTTCACCTGCTGCTCAGGGTCAGTCTTGCTGTCAAGGGCACAATTCCAACAGCAGTACTATAGCTGTGCAGAATGCAGCATCATGGAAGCCAGCAGCCAGGGGGGAGGGCAGGGAACAACTTGTAGGGCAGCCAAATTATATAGATACGGAAGCACAATACATTTTTCACAGCACTACCACTTGTGATCATTAAATGTTTGTACGTCAACCAAGACAATCTCAAATGGATTCAGCATCTGCATTATTTATAGATTGCTTTATGAATTATTCTTCCTTATAGACTGCTAGAAACTCTGAGAACACCCAATATTTCAAATCTGAGATCCAGATTTAATTTGCCACTTTCACAGGTCGTGTGTTTTCTGTGTCTTTGTTGATTGGTTAATCTTGGAGCTGACAGGCTGAATTTCAAATTCTGAATGTTAAGAAGCAGAGCATAACTTGAAATTAACTTGAGAGAAACGATTAGGAGCTGTGTTTTAGAATTTCATTTTCACAAGTTCATGTCACAGCTAGTAAAGTTCCTGAATCCTTATGCAAAATGAAAACCGTAGGGTCACAGTAACATCAAGTCTATTTCACAGGCAAGTGTGTGTTGCTAGAAATATTTTCTGTAGAAGCAACAATTAAAATAATTTCCTGTGACACATAATGTAAAAAATTAAAATATTACACTGTCAACATCTCTTCTCCACTTGAAGAAAGGAATTTTAAAATTCCTGGAATCAATGTGAAAAAAAAAAATCCTTTTTCTTTGCCCAGTCAACTGCAACACTTTGGTTTCTTCATTTTCGCATCAATTGAAAATCATAGAACCACTAAGGTTGGAAAGAAACCTTCAAGATCATCAAGTCCAACTGTAATCCAACTACCATGACCACTAAAGCTCCACATCTGCACACTTCTTGAACACCTCCAGGGATGTTGACTTCACCACTTCTCTGAGCAGCCTATTCCAATGCCTCACCACTCAGTAAAGAAGTTTTTCTTCTGGCACAACTCAAATCCAGTTCCTCTCATCCTATTGCTTGCTGCTTGGGAAGAGAGACACCAGCTCCAGTCCAACCTCCTTTTGACTAGTTGTAGAGAGCAATACAATCTCCCCTCAGCCTTCTCTTCTCCAGACTAAACAAAGCCCAGCTCCCTCCACCACTCCTCATATGATGCCCTCCAAATCCCTCACTAGCCTTGTTGCTCTCCTCTGGACACTCTCCAGGACCTCGATGTCTTTCCTATACTGTGGTGCCCTGAACTAAACCCAGTATTCAAGCTGTGACCTCGCCAGGGCTGAGTACAGTGACACAATCACTTCCCTAAATTTCATGTCAAGTAGCTTAAAAACTAGTTCATTAATACCACTTCTACCAGGTAATACCCCATCAGAAATCCAAAATCAAACAACCCTGGTCTCTGGGTTCACAGGATCACAGAATGGTTGGATGGGACCTCCAAAGCTCATCCAGTCCACCCCCCTCTGCAGTCAGCAGGGGCATTCTCAACCAGATCAGGTTGCTCGGAGCTCTGTGAAACTTCACGAGGAACACCTCCAGGAATGGAGCCCAAAACATCTCCCAGGGCGACCTCTTCAAGTGTTCCACTAACTTCGTGATAAAGAATGCGTTCCTAATGTCCTTACCAAGTTGGCAATCTGAAGAGCAGCCTCCATAGTGCACATCAGCAGCTCAACTGGATTGAGCCCTCTGTATCGTTTGTAGGCAACAAACCCAAATGAGAATAATACTGCTAGTCTTGGAATACACAGAAGTTGGTTGTAACAGTTTATTGGGATGTTATGATTTTTTTTAAATTTTCCCCTAATATGCGGAGACATCATGCCTGTCTGATCCTGTTTGCTGCACTCAGCAACATGCAATAGATATTATTTCCTTATTTACCATAGAGGCTTCTTTTAATGTTAACAATAAAAACACTACCTGAAGTACACTCTGAAGATGCACACCTGCTGAAATCTACTGAGTATACAGAACACAGCCTCCATAACCAATCTGGTAAAAATAGAACATGCTTGTCCAAATAAGCAAGGAAGTGTAGAGCTTCTTACAGGGGAAATGACATTTTTTCCCCATTAATTTGTGTATTAAAGATATTGCATTTCTTATGTCAGTCAGGAGACAGTCACAAGGTGTTTAAATCCTGTCTTGCAGCAACAGAAAAAGAATAAAACAGAAGCCCTCACACTATTTGTTTTCATAGACAAGGTACCGCAAGGCACTCTCATCACAAAGTCTGGGAAGTAAATAAGGAATTGTGGCAGCAATGGGGTACTTGTTCTGTATCTATAGTCAATAGACACATTGAATGTATGAATTAGAGGAGGTGTGGATACAAATAAAAACCCCACGGGGCAAAATGCAAACTAAAAAAGATAAAAATATTTTTAAAATGAAGACAATAAAACAATCTGGTTAGGAATAAGGCACTAAGTAAAGCACCTGACAGTTATTCACGCATGAAGAGTCTAGTGTTGAACCAGAGCAAGTCAATGAGAGAAAAAATGGACATCTTTTCACCACTTCACTGATGGGAGCAGCTCTGATGATGGAAGAGCCACTCATCCTACCTATGTCAAGAATGAAAGTCTTATGCTGTTCACAACAATTCTGCTTTGGAGTCCTCTCAAATTATTGGACAACTTTTATCTAAGACCCACATGCTCATAGCTAAAAAAAGAGAGGGTTTGTTTTCTCTTATTATTTTAATAACTTTCCCAGTTATTTTTTATTAATAGAGTGGCTGGACTCTGTGGACAGAACTCCTCTCACCCAGGAAGGAAAACGGAACAACAACAGAACACACAAGCATTGTCTCCTTTCTGAAGAGACTTGTCCTTCAGCCAGGATCCAAAGGGAAGTCCACCTTCAGCAGCTGTCTGTGCACAAAGGCAGAATGATACACGCATTTTTGTGCCCCATGTCTAGAAATACCAGTTCCAACTCACCAAACAGCCTAGCTCAAGTTTTACAGTGCCATGGATGTAGCAGTCTTTATCATCTTGTCTTTGAAGAATGGGAAAGATTTTCTAACTTTTTTATTTTTGCCTTTGGCCAGAGCTAGTCTGGAACCCAGATGTATAATGATGGAGGTTATGCAAAGTTATTGGAGCTCAGCTAGTGGCAGGAGCTCAGCACAAGTTCATGCCAAAGGGTTTTCTGGTTTCAAGCCCTGTCGACAATGAAGTAATGAGAGATCTCTAATAATCCTGAGAAAAGGAGCCCAGAGGAGTGGAGATGCAACTTTTACAGCAGGCTCGTATGGGGTAACTAGAATTTGCAAAAAGCTGAGGGCAGCCTGGGAGGGATAAGAAGAACTGGCGTAAGGACAGGCTGCCAGCTGTAGCAAACAACTGACCTATGGGCAAGCCAAACTCCATGTCTATCAGTATCATCTCTGGCTACATGAAAACTCTTAGCAACGTGCTCCTAAACCTCCAGAACATCTCTTAAAACACACACACAGACACACACACATGTGCACACACACATGCAGGTACATGTGCGCACACACACAGAGGCACCCACATGCACGTGCACACACGTGTGCACACACACACGCACATGGGCACACACACACAGACAAACAGCCACACACACACACATGTGTGCACACACACATGCAGGTACATGTGTGCACACACACAGAGGCACCCACATGCACGTGCACACACGTGTGCACACACACACGCACATGGGCACACACACACAGCCACACAGCCACACAGCCACACAGCCACACACACATGCGTGCACACACACAGGCAGCTACATGTGCGCACACACACAGAGCCACCCACATGTACGTGCACACACGTGTGCACACACACACGCACATGGGCACACACCCGCAGACACACAGCCACACCCACATGCACACACACATGTGCACACACACACGCACATGGGCACACACATGCAGCCACACACACACACACAGATACACACACGTGTGCACACACACATGCAGGTACATGTGTGCACACACACAGAGGCACCCACATGCACGTGCACACACGTGTGCACACACACACGCACATGGGCACACACACACAGCCACACAGCCACACAGCCACACAGCCACACACACATGCGTGCACACACACAGGCAGCTACATGTGCGCACACACACAGAGGCACCCACATGTACGTGCACACACGTGTGCACACACACACGCACATGGGCACACACACGCAGACACACAGCCACACACACACACACACGTGCACACACACATGCAGGTACATGTGCGCACACACACAGAGGCACCCACATGCACACGCACACACACGCACATGGGCACACACACGCAGACACATAGACACACAGCCACACACACACACACACATGCGTGCACACACACATGCAGGTACCTGTGCACACACACACAGAGGCACCCACATGCACATGCACACACATGTGTGCGCACATACATGCACATGGGCACACACACGCAGACACACAGCCACACAGCCACACCCACATGCACACACACATGTGCACACACACGCACATGGGCACACACACGCAGACACACAGCCACACAGCCACACACACACATGCGTGCACACACACATGCAGGTACATGTGCGCACACACACAGAGGCACCCACATGTGTGCACACACACACGCACATGGGCACACACACGCAGACAGACAGCCACATGCAGACACACAGCCACATACGCACACACATGTGCACACACACACTCATGGGCACACGCACATGCACATGGGCACCCACATGCACGCACACAAGTACACACATGCAGACACACACACATGCACATACATACACACACACACACTTATGGGCACACACAATTGCACACAGGCACACACACATGCACACACACAGGTCTGGGGCCTGTAAAAGGCTGCAAGTGTGACACCCTGAGAATGAGATACAGACACAGGAGCTGACATATTAATTGCATTAAGGAACCTCCAGTCTTCCTCTGTCACACATTCAGTCCCAAGGCTGCTTAGAGCATCCTTAGCAGGTGTTTATCCAACCTGCCCCAAAAGCCATCTGATTATAGGGTGCCATCATCTTCTCAGGCTTATCCTCTAGTCCGATGTCTAATCTGAATCTTCCATGTTGCTATTTAAATTCTTGTCCTGGCTCCTTCTGTCCTGTACTTGAGTACCAGAATTCCCTTCAAACTCCCTCCTAAAAACTACCTCAAGTCTTTCCAGCCTTTCCTCTCAGGTAATTTTTTTTCAAAGGTTTTACAATTTTCATCATTTTGCTGTGTATGGTCTCCAACTGGGTTAAACTCCTACGCCAAGATGCCCAAAACCAGCCGCACTGCTCCATCAGAGACTTTTCAGTGGTGAGGGAAAAGGAAAGATCACTTCAGCTGTCTCCCTATATAATACTCTTATTTATAAAACTCAGTCAGACATGTTTGCTTTTTCTGCAGTAGTTGAACACTGTTGACTCACATTCTGTTTATAAGGCAGTGCCATCCCCAGAGCATTTCCTGTGGAGCTACTGAGAATCAGCTGTTCCTGACGAAGGTGCACAGACTCCTTCTTGTGCTGCTGCTTGCTACCCAGACTGCAGAAATAGTTACTTTGGTTATTTATTCCAGAGTTTTGTAAGAAGTGAAGTTGAGGTGGTGGCTTACACTTAAGGGCAGTCACCAGCTACACCCATTTGCTGCTATTTTGACAGCGCACCAATTTCTAAAATTACAAGCAGAGCCTGTGTTTTTTTTTTCCTTTAGGTTTTAAAGTATCCTAGGGTGAAACCCATCAGGCTCAGCTGATCTGAAAGCATCTGATGAGCAGTCTCATCAGCTCCAATGAGATGCATGTGCTCAAAGTTAACCCTGTACTCAAGTGCTTTGCTGGACCAGGGCCAGTAAGCTCAGCACTTTGTGGAGTGAAACTGCTTCAGGTTTCTGTGATTGGCAATGGAAACACAGGACTGCCCAGAGAGGACGTGTCCACACCTTATATGGCTTAGGCACACAGTAAGAACACATAAATCTTACAGCAGTGCATTGGATCCCCTAAGGAAAAATATGAGGTTGTTGTCAGGTCAGGAGGAATGATCAGAAAAAAATTATCTGCCACCCCAGAATTAGCTCTGATAGAGCAATCTTTTGGTGTATTTCCATGATCCTAAAAATGTGAGAAAACAAACAAATGTAACAGCGCTTTTGTGCAGCAGCAGCAGCTCTGTCAATAAGCAAGTATAAGAATGGTGGTTTTGCAAGGGTTACAGAACTGTTTGTGAGAAGTCCTTGGATTTCTGGGCCACTTAATTCAAGACCCATATCGGCTGCAAAGGTAACAGAATTCAAGTGTAAATTTTAATAATTGCAGCAGTGATTACTTTTAGTTCTTGGCAGTTCATTACTGACTGCACCATTCCAGAGGCTCTCGTTAAATGGTCCATGGAATGAATCAGGCATGGAATTAACCTATTTTGAGCTCCCTGAAGCTTATGTCCCATGAAGGAGTACTCACATACATCTCTGGGGGCCAATCTTGAAAGCCCTTCCTCATACGAGTAATCCTTACCCACACTAGACTGCTATTGACTCCGGTGCCAGCGTTTGTGCTAGCAAGAGCTACACTCATGAGTAATCATTTGCAGGACTGGGTGCGTGGTTTTCATGTTCCATTTGACAAAAGCAAATTACTTGTGGGCACAGCCCCAAGTCGACATGAAAAATTACACTTACTTGTTTAAAAAGAAGCAGCATTTCTGTTACATTCTTCCTTCCTTTCTAATTGTGAGCACATTTGTGCTCTGTCCTAATGGAGGTAAATGCCAGCGAGATTGGGTGCAGCGGTTGTGAATCATTATTAGCTGCACAGCGCTGTTCAGATGCCAGCTGTGATGAGCCGTGGTCTGTCTGCTAGGATTCCCTAGGGAAACAACATCTGGGAAAGGGTAAAGCTAAACAGAGAGCTAATAACTAATTCTTCTTCTTTTCTAAAGCTTCCCTTTTCAGACGTTTTGCCTGAAGAAAATCCAAGAGAATTTTTTTTTTTTTTTTTTTTTAAATTTTCCCCTCCATATTGTTTCTTTTAGTGTAAAGCCTGCAAGGAGGAAGAGAGTCCTGCTGGGTTCCAGCTTACTTCCTGGCCAAAGTCAGAACAAACTCAGAGAAGTATTAGTGTACTGTTTTATGAGGTTTTCCTGGTGTTGTCCATGCTATGGACACACATTTCTAGGATCTTTGTGGCGTTGCTCACAGGCGGTGGGCGGAGAGTGGACCCTGCACAAAGGGCACAGACACAGCACAAAGAGTTTTAGGGCTGGGCCGATGTAACCGAAAGCAAAACAGATCCTGACAATCACTGCCTGGATGGGCTCCTCTGCATTGCTACGGATAATCTCTGTGTGTCTTCTCAGCATCTTTAACACGTAGCCTTTTGAAACCAATATTAAAGCTGCCACTGGGAGCTGGTACAGCAGCATTATCTCTCTGGAGAACAAAGCCCCTACTTAAAGATAAGCTGCTCGGCTCATTTTTCCTTCTCTCTCTGTTTTGGTCAACATCTGATTAGAACCTGACAACGTTCTCTGATTTCTCTTACGTGAACAATATAGCTGTGCCCTCTGCTATTTCTATTGAAGCAGTGGGTTAGCCGGAGTCAATTAAAGTTTTGAGTCATTTAAAGAAAGCAATAGTGGGTCTAAATTATTAATTTTCTACACTTACTGCAGGAAAATCTATTCCAACAGTGGAGATCTTTTTTTTTCCCGGTCTTGTTTTTTTTCTTCTCTTAGTCTACAGACAGGTGTGGAGCTAAAATAGAAACCAGGTGTCATGTGAGATGTTATTATCTCAAATTCCTTCTCATAATTCTTCAAAAATAAATTGTCTGAGCCAGTGATTTCTCCAGTTTATCTTAGTGGAACACCATGTCGAGCCAGGTAACATCATGATTTATTTTATTTATTTTTTTTAATCTGGAAAATTATGACTCAAATGAGACTGCAAAATTAATTTTCATAATTTAAATTTAGATCTTCAACAGAAAAAGATCATCATCTAATCCTTCAAAGCTTCTCTCTCATACTTAGCCCGTATCTCTGGGCATGGAAAATCTTTATTACCAGTCTGCAGACCCAGTGATTTCACTGGGATATCTGAGGCAAGGGAAGGATTTTAAAGTACATGACAACAAAAGTGCTCAGTTGGTGAAACCCTTGCCCTGCTCTCAGTAGGTGAAGCCTTTGCCCTGCTTTTCAGACATACAATTCAACTGCCTGATGACACTGAAGATGTGCTGTTGGCTTACTAATGGCAAGACCATTGCCACTTATCTTTCCGTATTAAAACTTATAATAGAATTTTTCTGGGCATTCAGTTTCTGTAAGGCTTTAAAAAACACTTCAGGTGTTTGGGGACTTTCACAGCATGTTAAATGTGGAAAAATGACAACACCACCACCAAAAGCAAACAAAACCAAACAAAACCCCCCCACCAAAACCACAACAAAAAAACCCATGGTGTCATGAGATCAGAATATCAGGGATAGTGAAAAGATTTTACTGCATAGTTTGACCAGAAACCAGAGCACAGGGACCTCTTGATCATAGGTCCAGCTGTTCATCAAAGGGACTGTTTAACCCTTCATAAGCTTGCAGGGTTCATCCTGGTATTGACTAATTTTTCATCCCTAAGATTCCAGGCTGAAAGGGTGTTCCAGACTCCACTGTTTTTACTAGCTGGAATTTATGCATAGGCTCCTTCTTCCACGCCATGTATACAGTGTTCATGTCATAAATAACTAGAAAGAAGACACAAAATCAATATGTGGAAAGCTAAAGCTTAAAATGTGGTCTAATGTTTTAATGATCCCACACAGGGCAATAAAGATCTCTGGCACTGAACGAGGGGACAAGGTAACCAGACACTTAGGCTCTCCCAAAAAAACAAGGTGCTCCAAACCAGCAATGCTGAAGACAATCAAAACCAGTCTGAGATTCACAGAGGCACAGGGATAGATCTGTCAGACCCAGTCATGCACAGGGGCAGCCTTGTAAACAACCTCTAGGTATCATTTTTTTTGGAGTGCAGCCACCAGCTGCTCCGAGCCGACAGCGACCCCACTGTGAGGCTCTGCTTCTGACCTCCGACGCTTTCATTCCTCTGCATGCATATTTTAACATTATTACAAAAGGTTTCATTTACAATTCACAGGCTGAGCAACAATGAGTACATTTCGTGGAGGTCAGCCTCAACCATTCCTCCCAGTGATGGAATTATAGTTTAAACAGCTGGAGCATGGTCCCAGGAGGGATGCCGGGATATGGTTCCTTTGCAGCAGAATAAATCCATCAGGCATATTTCACGTGTCCGATAACATTAATAGATATCAGGGCTTTTTAATATTTAATGAGCTCACGTCGAGGTTGTTTACTAGGGAAGGAGCAAACAGAAAGGTGGTCACAGCCTTTGGATCTGTAATGACAACAACAAAATTCCCATTCGAGCCAAAGGAGCCAGACTCCCTTGCTCCCCACACCCTTCCGCAGCTTCTCTGAGCCCTGGCGGAAGGTGCTGCCTCATACACAACCTGTTACAGCTCCAGGATGTGCAAGAATGTTTTTAGTTTCGTGGTTCAAAAGTTAACATTTTCCATGTCTCCCACAATTTAATAGAGGTGCCAGAAGCCGTCAAATAGCTTTCAGTTTAGTGATGGAGAAAACAGGAAACACAACTTTCAGAGGGATAAAGCAAACAACGTTCCACTAAGAGGAGCCAGAACGAGCCTGGGTGTGCTAATGAAGTTATGTCCATTAGCACAGAAATATCACTGAATCTGAGCTTTGGCTGATGGCCTTTGGTCTTGATATTGCCATTGTGTGTTTCCTTTTTAATCTTGCTATAATCATAGAATCGTAGAATCATAGAATGATAAGGTCAGAAGTGACCTCTGCCATAAGCAGGGACACTTCCCACTCAAGGCCTCATCCAACCTGGCCTTGAACACCTCCAAGGAGGTCTTCGATCACATTGGGTGATTCTGTGCTCCACAACCTCCCTGGACAACCTGTGCCAGTGTCTCATCACCCTCACTGTAAACAACTTCTTCCTAACATCCAGTTTCAATCTCCCCTCTGCCAGTTTAAATCCATTGCCACTTGTCCTGTTATTGCAAGACCTTGTCAATAGTCCCTCTCCAGCCTTCCTGTAGCCCCCTTCAGATCCTGGAAGGCTACTTTGAGGTCTCCTGGAAGCCTTCTCTTCTCCAGGATGCAGAGCCCCAACTCTCTCAGCCTGTCCATATAGCAGAGCTGCTGCAGCCTTCTGAGCATCTTTGTGGCCTCCTCTGGACCTGCTCCAACAGTTCCATGTCCTTCCTGTGCTGGTTGCTCCAGAACTGCACACAATGATAACAATAGCAAGTTTAGCAGAGGTTAGAGGATTTCATCTGAATGGCAGCTTTGCTTTTCTTTCTTTAATTAATTTTCTCAGTTTTAGCTTACTTTATCAAATTTGGTTTGAGAAGAGCTAGGCTTGGAGAGCTAGGAGGAATTGATTATAGGGGAGATGTGTTGACATCTACTTCTTGTTCAGAGGTTTCAGACACATGGTTAGTTGCAGAGGATTTTGGCAAAGGTTTAGGATTAAATTTTCTCTATCAGAGCAAGTGGGAAGCAGCAGACTTGTGCAGAATGACAATCTGCTTTACAGCAGGATAGCCCAAGCTAGGGTGGAAGAGAAGCACAAGAGACACAAGCCATGTTTCTGCAGAAACAGAGACTGCAGATCTGCTGTTCTGGAATCACTGGGATTTGCAGTGAGCACGCAAATTTATACATGTAGCTTCATTGAGATCATCAGAAGGATCAGAAGGTCTACTCCAGCCCCCAGGACAGCTCTGTACTCACGTAAATGTACAAGCCTGCAGTGTGGGTTATCCCTCTGACAGCACTGACCTTGGCCAATGCAAATAGGTAGAACTTCTCAGACTTGGAGAGATATGGTGTGCTGGTTCTAGGCTAATTGGAATATTTTAATGAAAAAAATTAGATGATAGGCTGTGAAAAGCAAATAGTGGTGATACCTGCTTCACTCATAGGCTTGCCACCCCCCCTTGCCTATCCTCCAAACTCGCCTTGCACATAAGACCCTGGGGTAAGGTAGAAGGGTGGAAAGAAGGTGGAAGGGTGGTTGGGAGCCCCTACTGGGGGCTCTGATCTCTGGGAGGGGGATTGTGTTTCTGTCCTACCTTTAACTTGTATATGTCTGTAACTATTCATGTCTATTGTGTGTATCTCTGCTTGTACATTGTGCTAAGCTGTAAATAGAGCTTCAGTCCTTGACTTCCAGCCATCTGAGTCTAGTCTGGGTGATATTTTTTTTTGTAATGTGGGGGACAAGGAACTCCCAAACCATCACAAATGGAAAGGGAAAATACCTGCATGCATGGGCCCTGAATTCAGACTGGAAAGATGAAGAGAACAGGCAGTAGCAGGATGAGTGGAAATGGAAAACACATCAAATGAGCTGAAATAAAATGTCTCCACTTTCTTATAATCTAGCAAACAAGGTGGATTAGGTGAAGAGGACTGCTAATGCTCTTGGAGGTGAGGAAAGGACAGAAGATAGAAAAAATTGGTTTCAGCTGAAGGATGCCGTTGAAAGCTAAAGAGGGGCTGTGTCCCTTTTCCCTTCATCTTGCATTCAAAAATCTTCATTAATAACTGCTTCTGAGTTATCTGCGAGTTAGCCCAGGATGGCAGACTTCATTCATAATTTTTGTACTTCATTTGTCAGCATTCATCAAAACCAGGCTGCATTTCTGGGTGTAAAACTCTTAGCAGATTACCCAGGGTTACCGGTTTAGAAGAATGAGTTGCTGTGAAAATTGGTGAACTGTGCAGAGAAACACATTGCATGTGAAAACCATTAGGATTGTTCACTTGTGGGTTTGCTTTTTCTTTTTTTTTTTTTT
>VWYK01101396.1:0-10093 GCA_013399775.1 Semnornis frantzii
GCTCCAGAATTGTACACAGTACAGAGATGCCCTGAACAACACTCTAGAGGATCTTCAGCTCCCATTTTCTAAACAGCTCCTTAGGAGTTACACTTGCATGACTTACTACTTCAATTTCCCTAAAATTATGCCATAAGACAGCCCCAGAAAATCCAAACTACATGAAATGGAGATGGTCACCGTAAGCATAAGACTAAACACTCCTGAATTCTAGTTCCAGTTCAAAGAGAAAACATAATTCTGTTGCTCTGGTCAAGGAGTAAAGCTGTTTGACTCAATTCCCCCACTCTTTAGAAGGCAAATGGGCCCAGCTCCCAGAAAAACATGCAGATTTCATTAGCATTTGGAAAGGCTGTCAAAGACAAATTCTTTAACATGTTTTACTTGTTCTGGTCCTCCATCTTTCTCAACCTATTCCCCGTGCCTCTAGCAGAGTAACATGAAACAAGAGCAGTCCAAAACTGTGCATACTTCTTGGGTGTGTGTGTGGGAATAACCACAAAGTCCAGGGCTTGTATTTTTTTAAAGAATATTCACACAGGGCTCAAATTATGCGCATAAACATTGCTGATGTATTTGCTATTAGTCTGTGTGACACCTTATTCCTTTAAGTTTGCATCTCCTGGCACAGGGTAGGAGAAGTGGCTCCTCTCTGAGAGGGTTAGTTAAGATGTATCTTGCTGTTTCACCCTATCTTTAGTATGCAGGGAGCGCAGAGATGGAGATAAAAGGAGAAATGTCTATCTTTGAGTCCTCTGCAATACAGAATAAGTTATCAACCTACTAACATGCATGTCTGAATAGACTCCTTTGGCAGGAGGGAGATTTTATCTGTCCTGACATGCGAATTCCTCCCTCATGTCAATCCATGAAAGTACTGAAGAATAAACTCTCTAGTAAAATGTATGTGGCATACCACTGGGACTTAGAGAGCATCATATTTTCCCCTAGCTACTTTTTTTTAATTCTCCAACTGAATCCTTGATATCCATATAAATTAGTCACTCTGAAGAACTACTTGAAAACCCATTGCTTTAATCTCATAGGCTTGGGGAGGGTGCCTCACTCCACTAAAGCTTGGGAGTTTGTTGTCTCTCTCTTTTCCCTCTGCAGCTGAGCAATGCGCCACCGCATCCTACCCCCGCGCTGAAGCCTTCGAGTAGCATTTGTGCTAGAAGCTTTGCAGCTGTGCAAGTCAAATGAGCAGGCACTACGTTGCCCTCAGATCTGGTAGGCCCCAAGGTACAGATATGAGCAGTCAAAATGTCCTATTTAGCATCCTGAAGTGCCCACCCAAGCGCGAGGGAAAAAGGATGCAATGTTTTGAATGGAGCTGAACGCAGCTGCAGTTGTGACATTGTGAAGGCATGAGATGGAAATTCACATCCCTCTCTTTGCAGATGAATTATCAATCTGCTTCCACAAATACTTGTCTCCATGCTCATCACCAGCGTGAGGCCTCTTCATTCACCAGTCTCTACAGTACCTAGACACAGAGCTGCCTCTCTGCTGAAATGGATCCCTCAGTCTTCGCTTATGCAATAATTTCACATCAATAGTGGTGGTAGGAGGGGAATAATAATCTTTTTTATAGAGCAAAACATAACTGAAATAATAAAAAAAGCAACAAAAAAAGAGGTAAAATAAAAATGATCCATCTTTTCTTCTTTTGGTCTCCAGTGTTTATCCCTAGATATTTATGATGTACTACATAACAACATATTGGTTCTCATCGTAGTCTGTCCAAAGAAGAAGTTACACATTGATTTGTGTTTTGCCTGAGCTTTTGTGTCTCAGGGAATTTAAATGCTGGACAATTCTTACCATTTTTCATTAATATTTTTAAAGTTGTCTCTCCAAAATCAGGTACACTCCAGACAGTAGCACTTTTCTTCACATTCCCTTATTTTATTTTATGTATTTTTTTCACATATTCTTTGTGTGTGGCACTTCTGATGCTAGTCACAGGCCACTAGGCTGCTTCTCTTCCATTCCCTTAGATGTCTGCTTCCACATCTGTAGCTGGAGTTTTGATTTCAAAGCAAACATAAAAACTCAAAGCAAACATAAAAACTCAAAGCAAATCCATCAGGCACTTAATGGTTTGGATATGAAACCATGAAAGAGCCTCACGGACAGTGACAGGATCCTATTCCTTGTGACTTTCCAAAGGGTATTTAAGGATTTGCTAGGAACCTACACATTGAACTTGTTATCAGAACTCCACATTTTTAGAAGTGTTCTACATAAACAAATATAGCAACCTAATAACCCTGCAGTCAAGAAGGGCATGAAAATAGAGGAGT
Organism: Semnornis frantzii; assembly: GCA_013399775.1. NCBI lineage: Eukaryota > Metazoa > Chordata > Aves > Piciformes > Ramphastidae > Semnornis > Semnornis frantzii. The sequence goes on from VWYK01101396.1 coordinate 2,307, forward strand.
CAGGTGAAGATACTGGGTGCATGTTAGATCAAAAAGAAGCAAAGCTGTTGCAGCACTGCAGTGGAGCTGGCCAAAAGGATTGCCCTCCAGGACTTCTGCATCCAGTCTGGGGTTTCTTCCTATGTGCTTTCAGATGAGAGACACTCTTCCTTGAACAGCCTCAAGGGATGGATGATCCATTGTACCTATTTGCAATAGAATCAGGGATGGAAGAGCCTGGAGAACAATCCCAATGTTGCCAGTAGATGTGCTGCCACCAGGAGCACATCCACCTGCCTTTAGCTTTCTAGCAGAGGGACTTGAAGCTTTGCCACAAAACCAAACTGATGACAGTGGGGTTTAATGACACTTTGTTCATAAAAATACCCACTTCCATCCAGAAGGATATATTCATACTGATTTCAGGGCTTTGCAACTGAGCTAAACTAATTTTTTTCCCAAAAACTTTACAGATGAGAGGAAAAATAGGAAAAAAACAAACAAACAAACAACCAAACCAAACCACAACTCTCTTTTATTTTATGGATCAGAACATCTTCCAATAAACTAAGATTTTTCATTTCTAGTATTACAAATTCCTCATTTTTTCATAGAGAACTAGGGGTGAGAGGTAAAGAAAGGGATTCAAGTCAAAGATTCAGACCTGGAAAGGTATCAGTGGGATTTGCCATGGTCCTGAAAAGTGGTGATGGAAGTAAATATCCAAAGTATGGATGCTTATCCTAAATTCTTCCCTTTACTCTGAACAGAAAACTTGGAAATATGCAGCAACAAATGAAAAGTTGGAGATGCAAAATCAACCTGTTAAAAGAAGAGAGTATCTTGCTGTGTTAAATCCAGAGTGGAGAAAGGAAACAACACTAATCACCTATTCCATGTCTGTCTCTCTAGACACATATGCACATACACACAGCTAAATGCAGTAAATGTGCTTGATCCTGCCTGCTTCTATGCAAGAGCACTTCTCAGAGCAGGTGATAAATCATCCACTTGGGCATGTGCACACAGAAGCCAGTTTGAAAAATACAAGAAGCAGAGGAATTGCCATATTAAATCAGACTATTGGTCCATCAAGTTGAGTCTCGTGCCTCCAGCGGTGGTTAAGCCCTGCTACTTCAGAGGAAGGCAACCCTCAAAATCCACAGAGCATTTAGCTCCATCCATAGCTGGGGGAGGGAAAAATAGTCACCCTAACCCCTGCAGGCAGTGAATGTGTGTCCTATAGAGTGAGCTTGGGTGTTCCCTGTGCAGAGTTGCAACTGTAATTACTAATTTGAAGCAGGACAGCAGAGCAATGTTTGCAAACATTCATTCACATAAAGGACTGCCAATTCACTTTGACATCATCTGTGACCCTTTTCCAGGAAGGTTCATTGGAGCAAGCAGTTTTGTTTATGGAGAGCAAAAGCTTGCTAAATACTCTGAAAGTGCTTCTCTGGACATTGGTCCTCTAATATGAGGACAGGCTGAGAGAGTTGGGACTCTTCAGCCTGGAGAAGAGAAGGCTTCGAGGACACCTTGTAGCAGCCTTCCAGTATCTGAAGGGGGCCTACAGGAAGGCTGGGGAGGGACGACTGACAAGGTTTTGCAATGACAGGATGAGGAGTAAAGGGTTTAAACTGGCAGAGGGGAGATTGAAAGGGGATGTTAGGAGGAAGTTGTTTGCAGTGAGGGTGGTGAGACACTGGCACAGGTTGCCCATGGAGGTTGTGGTTGCTGCCTCCCTGGAGGTGTGTGAGGCCAGGTTGGATGAGTCCTTGAGTGACCTGCACTAGTGGGAGGTGTCCCGGCCTATGGTAGGGAGTTGGAACGAGATGATCTTTGAGATCCCTTCCAACCTTACCATTCTATGATTCTGTGAAATTATGTACTCAAACTTTTCTCTCTATGCCTTATCAGTCATCCACAGAGGAAAGAGAAACAGCAGCGCACGATCCCCACATCGCCCCAGATGGTCACATCATGGCTCCAGCCTGGAAAAGAGGAGGCTCAGGGGAAACCTTATTGCTTTCTACAACTACCTGAAAGGAGGTTATAGCCAGGTGGGGGTTGGTCCCTTCTCCCAGGTACTCAGTAACAGAGCAAGAGGACATAGTCTCAAGTTGTGCCAGGGCAGAAAGTTAGGAAGAAGAAGTTCTTCACAGAAGGAGTGATTGGCATTGGAATGGGTTGCCCGGAGAGGTGGTGGAGTCACCATGCCTGGAGGTGTTTCAGATGAGGCTGGATGAGGCACCTAGTGCCACAGTTTAGTTAATTAGAAGGGTTAGGTGATAAAATAGACTCGATGATCTCAGAGGTCTTTCCCAACCTGCTTAATTCTGTGATTCTGTGATGCTGGAAAAGCAATGCACAACAGATTGAAACTGAATAGATCATAACTGTGGGGAATTCCTGAAGAAAGATGGAAGTATTTCAAATAAAGCAGACCATGACCAAAGCTTTCCTTGAAGGACAGTCTGACATTCCTGGAAAATCATCCAGTGTATTTAACCTGACCTCCTGTGTCAGCAGAATTTGCAGGCTAGATACATACTTCTGGACTGGATCCAAAGTTAGTGTAGAGGAAAGAGTCTTGGTCACCTGTTTCTAGATCGATTTAAATACACCATGCACCACTACAGAGTTCAGTGGTGAGGAAACACACTTTGTTGTGTCCTTTCCTGCCCAGTTATATTTGATTGCCCCTGCTCACAAAGAATTTCCTTGTGCAAAACTCATCTGCAACAGAACCCCTTTGCAAACCCCAAAATTTCTTCCTTTTTATGACTAAGGAGGTAGCAGGGAAACCCAAATGGATTTCACAAGAAACTGGTGGTGTGTCTATTTTAAGAGCACATCAAGCTCAGATAGGATTTGTCTTGCATGGTCTTGATTAGGAGTAGGTGTGAGGGACAGGAGATTGTGCAGATAAAGATGCAAAAAAAATAAAAGGCTGGGCTCACAAAAAAAAAATAAAAGGTTAAGGCTCTGGGATCTGAATGATACTGCTACATCTTTATTATAAAAGACAAAAAAACCCAATAAATATGCTAAAAAAATCAAAAGTGGCAAAACTTGTCAGCCCGAGCACCAACTTGAACAAATAAGTTTATCCCAAATCATTTATCTACTCCGAGTCATACTCACTTTTTGTTCATATCCTTTAGGCTCCTGGAGAATTTCAAAAGCAGGTTTGCTAAAATTTAGGCTGGGCACCATGCTTTAGGTCCATCATGGCCTCCAACTGGTCCATGAGTATCAGGAAAAGAGTCAATCTGCTTGGTTTGATGTGGGTGTTCTCAAGTGCAGGTTAACTGCTTTAAAGTGGAATAAAACTTTGGTAAGTGCCTACTTTTAGGTAGGCAACCCTAGAATATGTAGAAAGGGCATGAACTTCATCTTGTCTCCTCAAAGCCCTCTCAGTCTGACTTCCTTCTCCCACCTCCTCAGATCAGCCTTATTGGCGTGAACTGTGCAACGCAGGGAACAGAACTCAATGCAACGTTCCTCTGCTAAATCAAGTCTTATTATAGTTACAATTTGTTTTATAGCTTCTTTTAAAAAAAAGGAAAATGTCTCTCCTGTTGTGATTTTTTTTTTCCTCCCCTAGTTCCCTATCTCCTCCCCAGGGCCTCAGCTTGTGCCTCTGTGTAAGTCCTGGGGTCTTGGGTGTCAAATGTCAGGCCTTGTACAGAGCTGTCAAAGAGGAGAATAGGCTGAGATGATTGATGACTGCAAAGCCTGAAATCCAAACCTCTGCTGCAAATGCTTCTTTTACAAAAAAGCTGGGGCAACCCACAGTGGCTATATTCAAGGTCAGCTCGCATACCATTACACCCACCGCTTTGGGCTTCTAACAAGCCAACGCATTCATCCAGGATTTCTCCTCTCTCTGTCCCTCTGTGCGTCTCTCTCTCTTTCTCTCCCTCCCTTTCCTCCCCTGGCAACCCCCTGCCAAAATTTTCAAGCCCTTAATCCCAAAAAAAAAAAAGGCATGGCCTTTTTTTTTTTTTTTTCCCTCCTCTCCCCTCTCCCCTCCCTCCCTTTCCTTCAGGCTGCATTCGCTATGAGGAGCCACGGGCTGAAGCTTAATGCTGCACAAGTCAGATGACAAGATTATTAATGGGAGCAGGGCAATGTCATATCTGATTTCATGCATATTCATGAACAGAGTCATACAGCTGGGACCATGCGCCATGAAGAGACAGAGCAAGAGAGAAACTTTTACACCCCCTCCTTGCCGTGAAGAATCTGATCCTGCAGATTAAGAGTCGTGCCTTGCAAAATTCAATTGTTCTCTTTATATGATAATAAAAAAGGGGAACTACTTGCATGATAATAATGACGTGGTGCCAAGATGGCATGAATATCTCTTTTTTCCCTGTCACTGAAATAACTGCCCTGAAGCTGATTGTGGACTGGAGAGCATTTTCTGAAAGAAAAAGGGCACATACCTAGAAGCAGAATCATGGTCAAAAAGTCCCAGCAGAGAAAAAGCAAAATTAGAAAAAAGAAAAAGAAAAAGAAAAAGAAAAAGAAAAAGAAAAAGAAAAAGAAAAAGAAAAAGAAAAAGAAAAAGAAAAAGAAAAAGAAAAAGAAAAAGAAAAAGAAAAAGAAAAAGAAAAAGAAAAAGAAAAAGAAAAAGAAAAAGAAAAAGAAAAAGAAAAAGAAAAAGAAAAAGAAAAAGAAAAAGAAAAAGAAAAAGAAAAAGAAAAAGAAAAAGAAAAAGAAAAAGAAAAAGAAANAGAAAAAGAAAAAGAAAAAGGAAAAGAAAAAAGGAAAGGAAAAAGAAAAAAAGAAAAAAGAAAAGGAAAAAGTAAAAATAATTTTAAAAAGAAGAAAAAAAATAAGAAAGAAAAAAAGAAAAAGAGAAAAAAAAATTAAAAATAATTAAAAGAAGCTAAGGAAAATATTCCAGCATGCACCCTCGGTGAAAGGAGTGATGTTGAGTGCAGGAGGGTTCTGATTTGACTCAGATAACGCCTGTTCTAAAGAGATGAGACATGTGGGTTAAAGTACTAATAATATTTTACTCTGTAGCTTTACTCCTGGACATAGCTCCTTTTGCTTTTTTCAACAGTGCCTTACAAAACTGAAGGCATTTTATTCCCATTTTACACCTGGGTAAATTGAGGCATAAAGTTGTAATGGTTTATTGGCCTCATATCTGCCTTATCAGAAAGGTTCCCATTAACTTAGCAGGATAGGACCTGTAGGCACTTGAGTTGAAGTCAAGAAGTGAATAGAAGAGCAGCAATGTAGCTATACCAGGGAGCTAATTCTGTCTTCTGTGTTGAGAAATAACACATCCTCCTACAGGACACCAGAACAAATAGAAAAATGTAGGCACTGTGACACTTAGCAAAAGATCTATGGTATTTTTTCCTTTTCAAAATCCATCAGCATTATTGCTGAGGCTCTGTGAGAATTAAACTCTGTTATACCTGCCACGTACACTATTTCTAAGTAAAAGTCTATTTTCCAGGCACTTAAAATGCTCCATTCAGCTCTGCAGCAGCATCCACTTGTGAAGAGACAGGGAGATCCAATTCCCTCAGACAGGTAAGGACCAAAATAAATAACAGAAGCAGCGTGTGCAACTGTGAAATCAATTTAGAATTTAATTGCTGAAAACATCTGACAATAAACTATAACAGTGCATGAAATGGTCTTGTAATGGAAGTGGTGGTTATTCCTGGAGTCATTTAGAATTAGTTGTGGATAAAGCACAAGATTACAGTAGGAGACCAAAGTAGATACTGACCCTAGCAAATAGACAGATGACTTCTTTGCACCTTTAATTGCTATCATTCAAGGCCAGCAGCATATTCTCTCATGAGGATGCCAAGCAATCCACGTGATCCAAATGCTCTTTGGTACAAGCTGATCAGAGGTGCCCGCAGGGCTATCACAACAGGCTTTCTGGCACAGAGTGACAGAATGGGAATGCCTGGGCTCCCTGAAAAGTGGTGGCTTTATTCTGGTTTGGGGAAAGGGAGTGAAAGCAGAGATTATTGATATTTCTCCTAGAGGGCTCATTTCGTAACTGTGCACAAATACATTCTCAGCTATGCAAGTCTCATTGCGAAGTGTATAAATTTATATGTGGTTCATATCTGGACAGAGGTGGGAAATAAAGCCAAGAGTAGCTCTAGCAAGAACAACTGAAAACTTGCTGGGCTGTGGCTCCAGCAGGTATGGTTTAGCATGAACTGGGAAAAGTGGCTGCAGTGTGCAATAAATCAAGTTACACAGCAATAGTAGGGCAATACATCTTTGCTGGGTAGAGCTAGGACACATCGCAGGAATCTGGCTCTGCCACTGCAGTAGCAAGTGACCTTGAGAGACTCTCTTCACCTCCCCATCCCTCAGTTTCCCCATCTGTAAATTAAGAGCAACAACTGCCTTCATTAAGGGCTTTCAAAGAATTTTATTAAAGCAAGCTACTGTTGTTATCACTATGCAGATGTCTATGACTATCGTAATCGACTGTCAGATGATAGCAGCAGCCTTAAGGGTTCCTCTTGAGCCCATGCATAGCATACTGTTAACTATCAAATCATGGTTTAATTTCTGTATTTGAGGATGTCACCTCCTCTCTAGTAATTTCTCAAGTAGTGGTTCATTTAAAGGACTGGGGAAAAAAAAAATGTAATTTTTCTCATTCAAACAAGCAAAGCAAAAAAAGAAAAGAAAAGAAAAAACCCACAACTGATAGAGATTACAGCAGTGGGAAGAACATGACAGTGATATCAGAACAGAGGAAATAACATGTTAATGACATTCAATATTCTCCCCGTGTCAAGTCATCAGCATTTTTATTGCCACTTTTCCTCCGAATACAGTATCAGAATTTATTGAGACAATCTGTCTCCATCACCTGTGATATAATATATTTTATTCAATAAGATATGGAATAATATTTATCTTTCAACTCCAATGACTAGTTTTAAGGGCAATAACAGCCTTTTACACAACAGTTACAAGCACGGAGTATGTAAGTTTTAATGCCAGACCTAAGGGCTACAAAGGCTTTCCCACCAGGCAGAGAAGAGTGAAATCAGTTTTCTGATTGTTTGCCCTTTGCTATGTTTCTCATTCATAAAATAGCTGGTGCCAAAAGATGAAACAAATGATCCAAATGCAGCTCCTGTGAGCGAGTCATTAATGGAAACTGAGGCTGGGAGAAACTGGTCCTTGTCATAAATTCAGGAAGTTAACAGCAGAGCCTGCGTTTGATCTCCAAGGGGAAGAGGACAGCCAAGAAAAACCTCTCACATGATTGTGAAAGGAAGGCAGGCAGAAGGGAAGCTGGAAGAGTGAAATGAAGAAGGCTGAGGATTTGTCATCTCTCGCCTGGAGTGCATGTCTGCAGTTTAGCAGAACCAAGCCAGCTTTGCCACTCACCAGTCTGGGTAGCAAGAACTGCACAGCTTTGCAAATGTAGATGCCATATCCCTGCTTCTGCAAATGGTTCTCCTGCTCCCAGAGACAGTCTCACTTTGCAGCTATGGAGTACAGGGCTGTTCCTCCTAACTTTGGACTGATACCATGGAAGGTAGGCCTGGTTGCATCTGCCAGAGCCCCACAACCCCTTCCCTCAGGACCTTCTATACCAACAGTTTGGCTACTTTGCTTTCATAGAGCCATAGAATCATAGAATTATAGAGTCATAGAATCATAGAATTATGGAATCATAGAATCATAGAATCATAGAATCATAGAACCATAGAATTATAGAATCATAGAATTATAGAATTGTATAATCATATAATGATAGAGTCATAGAATTATAGAACCATAGAATT
>VWYK01101397.1:6217-37858 GCA_013399775.1 Semnornis frantzii
TTTTTTTTTTTTTGTAGTGGATTCCATAACAGCAACATAAAGCTTTTACTTTTCTGATGTTCTGTTGGAACTGATGCTTATATATTACAAAGTCTGGACAGGATTTTGTAGAAAGTATCAAAAGTCTATGTCAGAACTGAGTTCTTAGGTACTTTTTCATATTGTTATCTCCACTGCAAGTAAGATACTTTTTTGGGGTTGGGTTTGTTTTTTTTTTTTTGTTAGTTTGTTGGTTGGTTTTGGAAGACTTAAAGGAAAACATAAATTCCATCTTGCCATATTCAAATTTGCATTGTAAGATTCCAGGAAACTGAGCAAGTAGGCTTCCACCTTTGTCTGGGACCATGGGTCTCAGCCATTCACAAACAGCATCTCCTTCATCCCATACTAACCTATGAAGCTTCATCACTTAATCCAAACATTCATTTTATAGAACCATTGAATCATAGAATGTCAAGGTTGGAAAGATCATCCAGTTCCACCCCCCTGCCATAGGCAGGGACATCTCCCACTAGTACAGCTCACTCAAGGCCTCCTCCAACTTGGCCTTGAACACCTCCAGGGAGGGAGCAGCCACAACCTTCCTGGGCAACCTGTGCCAGTGTCTCACCACCCTCACTGCAAACAACTTCCTCCTAACATCCAATTTCAATCTCCCCTCTGCCAGTTCAAATGCATTGCCCCTTGTCCTGGCATTGCAAGGCCTTGTTATAATGTCAGTTCTGCATGATTGTCCAAATAAGATTTTTTTCCACCTAGCAGCATAATGTGAACCTTTCCTGCAGTTAAATATTGTGTTTGTCAGCTCTTCAGGCAGTAGCCTTTATTTCATATTATCTCTATGCTCTATTTCAGATGTGCTGAGAACATCTGAATATATCTGAATACCTTAGAAAAGTAAAAAAGCTAAAAATTAAAATCAAATAAGTCAGGTATTTCCTCATTTACTTAATCAGTAGTTCATGATAGTAGTTAATATTGTAAGTGTTGCAATGCTTCTCTAATTGTCATCAAAGCATCACCTAAACCAAAACACTACAGCCCATGGAACAGTGAAATTTTTCATGACTTCAGGAAATTTTGAAAGAGTCAAAGTTTCCTGGAATAGTCATGAGATGGAGGTGCTTTTAAGTAAACATTCCATGTCAGATTTTCAAAGAATCTGGTTGTTGGTTGTGTCTCATGAGTGCCTCTACCATTTTCTGCATCTAGGGACATGCTGAGGGCTTTGTACAAAAATTGTGTAGGTCTTGTGTGTGCCAAACTACAGCAGATGAACACATCTGCTCTTTGAAAAACCTGGATTATATTATTTTAGGAAAGAAAAAGAAATTTGCAATTACATTGCAAGGACTTTAAAAATAAATACCATATCCAAAATGGAACAAAAACTGCATAAAGTCCCAGCTCTGCATCCTGGGAATATAAGAAGTGACGGTCTGGATGCCACGTGGGTTAGGAAGGCTTGGTGCTGCAGTGGCTGTCTTCCAAGATCTAGAATCTTATCTTACAGAAGAGAACTCCTAACTCTTTCATCAGGCACTCTGTGCAGCCTAAGAGAGGGCTAACACTTTCTCCCTGGGACTGATGTACCCAACAGGCTGAACAGGGATCCTCTTTTAGTCTGTCGACAGCTACCCAACAGCAAGTTAAGCCATGAAATGTTAATCTACTCTGGGTCTTAGTCGTCTCTGAGAACTTCAGATCTTCAGCAAGCACTCCTTGCTGAAAGAAGGGACCTAGTTCCTTTGAGCAGTATTTGTATTTTTCTTTTAAAACACAGCTGAAGAAGGAGATACTGAGTCTTTCTTTTCTCCACAATAGCCAAGTAGTAAGAATGCTTGCCCTGTAAAAGGAAAGCACGGATTCAATTCCCTCTAGTCTGAACTTCAAACTTATACTTTTATCTTCCAGACGAGTGCCCAAAACACAAGGCTTGCAAGACACAAGGCTACTCAGGAGGTGGGGAATGTTGTTCTTTGAAAGCAGTACCTTTGTGCAGAAGAAAAGCTCCAAATTCACCAGGTCAGAAAGGATGGATAACTCAGCAGTTCAGAGTTTAGGTGCTCATTACGTTTGGTCCCTGTTCCAAGGCCTGTTTCTTCTTTCTGTTCATTTGGTTGCTTTTCTGTTTTATTTTTTGGATTTGGTGTTTTGTTTTTTTTCTTGTTTTGTTTTGGTTTTGGTTTGGGGGGGGGGGGGTTGTGGGTTTTTTGCAAATTTCTGTAGAATATAAAATTCTGTTGCATTTTCTATAGAGGAAGGTAAGTACAGACCAACCACCAAAGGAGTAACACCTAAGTGAAAGAACTCCCCAGAGTTCCAGCCAGGTCTCCTAACTACCTAACAGGGCTCATAACTACTCAAAGAGGCTAATAAACTACTGTATCCCATGAAAAGAAGCTTGTGGTTTGAACAACATCCAGGTTTTCAAGGGAAGTTGAAATAAAAATAGCTTCCTGTTTGGAGTCATAAGCAAGTTAATAAAAAGCCTTCTTCTGGGAAAGGAAGGTATCTGAGACAAATAATCATCTAGACTGTAGATCTTAACAGCTAAACTATCAACCTCATCAAAAGTGAAGCCATTTAGGGCTTCAATCAGGAGTAACCACAAAGCTTCAAGGTCAAACAGCACAATCCTCCTGAACTTTAGATTTCTGTAGTTTTAAGTGGCAACCCAGTGGAGATTACTAGACAGCAATTCTAGATTCAGCTAACACCGCTTTGGATTTTTTACTTAAAGCTTTCCCTCAGCAAATCAGAACTAAAATGCAAGCACCTTAACCATAACCCCGGTCAAACCCTTAAATTTTGAGTGCTAGCAAGATCTGAACTGAATTTCTAATACTGCTGTCATACACAGCTTGACTAAATCTTAGTTTGAGTAGTATAACCCTTCTTTTTAAAAGCTAGGAAAAAATCTCATGAACAATCTGTGACCAGTTGCCTGCTGGTTTTTAGGTGTTGTAGCTCTTTGGAAGCCTGTGGAACTGTGCCAGCTTGCATCTACAGCTAATGTCACTCAGAATTCAGTTGCATCTTTTTTAAGTGCAAAATGTCATTAGTTGTACCAGAAGCTGACATGAAGTAGCATTTCCACCTAATTGTCCTATCCTTTTACTGACAGCTTGCTGGTGCCCTTCCGAAACCTTGTCAGTTGGAATTTCACTAAAAAACTGCATTTGGTACCATTTTGAACCAACATTTTCCTTGAAAAACACTGTTTGGAGAGTAGAGGAGGAAGGGGATGTGGACCAGTTGTTTTGTCCTACAAATAACAAAAGTGAAAGTCTTTGCCACATAATCATCTTGATCCTTTCTCTCCCTCCATTGTATTTTCTCCCCCAGAAATATGAATATGCTTCCTTCCTAGAATCTCTTAAAGTTTTGAGTATGGCAAACTCTCACACTGCCTGTTCAGCTGCCATCAATTTTTCTCATGTTGAAAGCTGGCAGCATAAATTATTTCAATCTAATTTTGTTCAAAGGAAATGTTATTTAAATAATTATTCACAAACCTGTTAAGTATATTACTTAGTATATCCAGCATTGTACAGCAAGATGAATATTAAAATGCATCAATAAATACCTCCAGATAGCTTCAAAGAATTAGAGAAATAAACTTGTGCTGGCAGCATCAGCCAAGATTATAATCATGGTATGAATATTTGTTTTTCAGAATGTTGATGTAGGCTACAAAACTACTTTAGAAACAATGAATAGGTATCATGAGATGCCTTACCACCCTGGAAGTGAAAAAAACGAAGATCAGATATGCAAACCCATAACATTATCTGATATGACTAATTAGGGATGAGCTTTTCACATCTTTGGATAAAGATTTTCATTTAGACCTACTGAAATCCTATCCTCCCCAGGATTTGTCCTCCCAAACCTAGAGGACTAAGATCTTTCACCAAGCCAATTTCGCAGTTCTCAATTTCATGTTCAAGTACAACCTGAAACTTTTTCTCTAGCCCAAATTCCATAGCTATCAGGGGACTATAGTATAGATGTTTTCCCACTGGAATTGCTGCCACTGAGAGCAAAGGCTTTCCATAGCACCAGACTGAGGAATCAACTGATTTCTTTTCTTACAAGTTTGCTGTTCATCCAAGCCCTGCATCTAACTTGAAGGGTCCTTCTTTGTTAAATCCTTTCTGAGTTGAGTTGAACAGATGGTTTAAGCAGTGGGGAAAAGGCAGGAATTTATTGTTACATGATCCAGTTTACAAAACTCTTCTTGGCTGCCCCTTACTCTCCATTCAAACTCTAATGGAGATAAGCCAGTTGACATTGCTGAGTTCTGACAACAGGACATTAGCTTCAGGACTGTGAAGAACTCACACAGGAGGCCTGTATCTTAAAGCTGTAACTTTTACAGTACTGACATGAGTTTAGCTTATGCTGAGACACAGACTTAGTATTCAACATAGAGCAGCTAGCCACAACTGATCACAAGTAGTTTTTCCTTAAGACGGAACAGATCATAGAATCATAGAATGGTAAGGTTGGAAGTGGCCTCAAGGATCATCCAGTTCCAATCCCCTGAGATAGGCAGGGACACCTCCCACTAGCACAGCTCACTCGAGGCCTCCTCCAACCTGGCCTTGAACCCCTCCAGGGAGGGAGCAGCCACAACCTCCCTGGGCAACCTGTGCCAGTGTCTCACCACCCTCACTGCAAACAACTCCCTCCTAACATCCAGTCTAAATCTGCCCTTTTCCAGTTCAAACCCATTGCCCCTTGTCCTGGCATTGCAAGACCTTGTCAATAGTCCCTCCCCAGCCTTCCTGTAGCCCACTTCAGATACTGGAAGGCTACTCTAAGGTCTCCTTGAAGCCTTCTCTTCTCCAGATGTCTCACCTTGCTGAGTGCTATTTGGAAATTTCACCTCTAACATTTGCAGGACACCACTTTTGAAAATAAATAACTGCTTCATTTAAAAGCAGTAAATCTTTATAAATGCTTTAGAAAGATTCTGAAAGACAGACTCCAAGTCATAGCTGATGGTTTTGAATATGCTTAAATCCAGACCCATTTGAAGTAGCAGAAAATGTCTATCTGATTTGCATGGTAAAAGTTAAAGGTATAAGGTCTGAACTTCTGAGAAGCAAATCTTGAAAGCCTGGATACTGAGTACAATTAAATGAGATTGTAGCAACCTAGAAAAGAAATTCTTTTTAAATGTCCATATCCACTGAATAGAGGAAAAAAAAAATCAAAGAATTCTTTCTGAAAGTTTTGAAAAGAAGGGGGCAAACTTTAGCAGAAATAAAAAGCCTCAGAAGATGGCCAAAATAAAATCCGAGTGTAATTATCAGTGCGTTGGTGTCATGGTAGGCCTAGGTAGGCCAAATTGGGCTTGTACCTCTCCTGGCTTGCCCAGGCATGTTTTTCTGCTCTCCCTCCTGCTGTTTTGGGCACGGCAACTGCGGGAAAAGGGACAAAGAACCTGGAGCCACTAAGTCTGGGGTCTGTGGCCTGCCCAGACCCTGCTATAAACAAGGTGCACAGGGTTGCCTTGTGCAAGGCTGTGGTCTGCCCAAAGAAGGGTAAAGCAAGCCTATGGCTTCACCTAATATGGGCAAATCTTGGCTAACTGCCATTGGATTGGCTATCCTGTGTCCAAAGGCCCATTGGTCTCAGGCTGTATTGGATAAAAGGGAGATCAGCAGGGAGCACAGAGGCCTTTACCCTTTGCCATTACAATGTGTGTCTATGCCTGCTGCCTCTTATACCTCCACGCAAGACATCTGCCTATACCTGGAAGGCTTCTGCCCAGACAGAAGCCCTGGAGATAACACAAATCGTCCAGAGAGCCAGGAACAGGTCAGAGATCACCTGCCTCCTTTCCACAGAAGCCTGGGGAAACTCTAAAGCCTCTGACGGCTACCGACAGCAACCCTGCTACAAGCCTTGGGTACTGTCAGATATAATTCTGTGGGTAAATGCCAAAAGCCTCTTGGAATTATTAATTGCCTTCTGCTCTAAGCAGAAAGTAGCTCCTTGTGTCCGTCTAGTGAGCAAGTGGTGTACTGACCACAAAGCCTTCTCTTCCAGTTCATATTGAGTTTAATTAATGTTTATATTTAATAGTTATCTCCAGATCCTTTAATAGCCTGTACATAGTTTCCATAATGTTGCAAAGAGCCTGTTAATATTATTATTAAATGGTGATGGGGGTGATGCGAGTTCTGAATATTTATTATTAATAAACTGTTAATGTTTTTATATATCATCTCGCATTAATTAATTACCCCATCCCATTACAGTTGGAAAAGAAACAAACTAATCATCAATAACTACACATCGATAACAAGGATGTAACAGACCAACAGAGAGTGTAAAAGCAATGGATAAAGAGAATAGGGCAACATTTTTTGTGGATCAGAAATATTTGTTGTGGCATGGGATACTGACAGAAGCTAACAGACTGGAAAGAGATGCTGAAAATGCTAAAAGTAATAAACAGAGAGAAGAAAAAACATGAAAATATTACTGTTCAACTTAAAGCAGCATCTATTGATACCTCTGTTAAGGCAGCACAGGGGAAAGAAGAACAAACAAAGGACACGACAGGAACAAACTCCTAGATTGACTCCTAAAGGCACAAGGTCCTGAAAATGACACAGAAAACAAAGGTTTGGTCATTAGAGATCTGGAGAGGTTGCAAACCAGGAGATTGAGGCTGCACTGCATTGCAGTACAGGATACACATTTGTGAAAAGAATAAGGAAATAGCTGGAGAAAAGTGACTTCATTCAGTGTCACAACACTTAAGAGAACATGAATTTAAACTGAAGACAGGCTGTACCCTAAAAGAACAGAATTCTTTCAAAGAAAGAGAGTGAGGAAAAAGAAGATAACCCTTGCTAGTAAATGAAACAACATTAACTAATACATGCTGGCCTTCCCCCAGCCTGATGCCCTATGTCCTTCTGACTGATGCAACAGGACACCTTTAGATGAAAGCATTATTGACATCTAACCGCTTCGTTTTCACACTAGCATTTTTCACTTACTAATATGCTTTACCTTGTGACTTATTAATAGTACCTTAGACTGCTGAGAAGATTTCTGCCTTTACCTCCCTACATCAGCCTTGCAAATACTCATTTTCTCAGCCCTTGAGTCTGAGCTGCTGTTGCAAACATGGGTGTCTAAAATTCTGTGTGAATTTTACTCAAGTTTGTTCCTAGATGGATGTTGACTGGAGGTGAAACACTTGAGATTCTGTATCCTCTTACATGCAGTCTGGGAGTTACGGAGCTGTATAATCATCATGGCAGAGTGCTTTCCTTCATATTAGAATCCTATCCAGTTATTTTATCCATGAAGTGTATACATCAGTATTTTTCTCTGCATATCTTTGCTCTTAATTATATTTATGGTTCTAAAGCTTTGCTAGCTTCCTAATTGCGTATTCTCCTCTGTCAGATAAAGACTGAATCTCTGCTCCTCTAGGAGTCTGTTGTTATTATTGTTTTTACAGCTTTGCTCCAGTTAGGAAAATGATTTAATATTAAACATTAAAGTATTCCTTTTTTGTCTCTCAGAGACAGGCATTTTAATCCTCAGTAAGAGGCATCATATGTCTGTCTGGTGAAGCAGCGTCTTGCTCCTGCATTAGCAGACAGGCCAGTGATGAGTTAGAATTTGGGACCAAAGGTGGCATTAGCCAAAGAAGTATATAAACATAAAATACTCTTTCTTCCTCAAGTGTGCATTTGCCACAGAAAGCAAATCCTGCAGAGCAGAAAGAGATTCACAGAAGGGGAAAAAAAAAAGTGTCACCAACACAGCATAAATCTGAACTCCATTTCTTTACAAGCCTGAGTTGAGAGGGCATAGTTGGAGTCAGTTTACCCTGGCCAATAGTTCACAGGCAACACATCACCTGCCAGCATCTCACTACTTCTTGTCAGTACAGGAAGTTGTAAAGTTATGCCAAATGATGCTGCAGTGACAGCAAGGGATGGTACTATCCATAAAGCACCATCTCCTTTTATAGTCACACCCAAGGAACAGCAAAGCTTGGCAAATATTGGGTTGGGTCTGAGTCTCTCCACTGGATGATAACTCTTAAGGGAATTAGATTGAAGCCTTCTGAGAGAATGACTGTAAGTGGAAAAAAGAACATCTTTCTGGAGGTGTTCTGCTGCTTAAAGTTCATAACCCTTTGACTAACATCTCTCTTAAATGTTTGAAGATCTGAGTACTGAGTACTACATTTTCCTGTGCTGCAATACACATTTAAGGGTTTTCCTCAAAAGAAATTCCCAAGAAACTGAAGAGAAAAATAAAGACCCTCCTTTTCAGCCCACATCTTTTCCATTGCCCAGTGCCTGCATAATATTATTACGTGATGTGTTTATTACAAGTTTGTACTTCTGTGATCACTTTGAACAAGAAAGATTCTTTCATCATGTATGCAGCTATAGACTTGGGCAATTCAATTTTGACTTCACCAAGTAGCTTTGTCTGATTTGGCTATGTTTTCTCCCAGGTTCATCCCAAAGAACCAGGTCTCACAGTGATGTGATTCAGACTTTTGTAAAAGTCACCTTTAAGATAAGCCATACATATTTATTTATTTAAGTCCTTTCTCATTGATCAACCTTTCCAAGGCCTTAGTCCTGAATGCCCTTTCAGTTTGTCAATATCTCTTTTTCCTTAGTGAGACACAATAACAGGGCTTTTCAAACACTGAATGATCCCAGTAAAAGAAGTGCTATGTTCTTTCTCTCACATTAATATCTATGCAGCTGAAAGCTCTAAACCTTTAGAAAATTCTGCAAGATATCATGGCTAAAACTTGACTATATTTTAATCTAATTTGCATCTTTAATAGGCCTTATCTATTTCACACAAGTACAATCTTGATATATAGTTTATATCTGTAATCTCAATACCTCCCAATGATCTGTAGTGGGTAAAATGAACTCTAAGGACAATAAAGATTTTTGGTTTGTGATAGAATTTTGCTAAAGAATGACAAGAATATTTTTTTTCCCTTCTCCAAATAGCATCCATTCTTCTGTCAACACAGTGTGTGCTTTCTTTTCTCCCTCTGCTTTAATTCTGATTCCATCAANAGAAAGTTTTTTTGCATTTTTACCTCTTTCTTTTTTTTTTTTTTTTTTTTTTTTGTGTTTGAGGGAGATTGTTTGTTTAATTTTACTGGGATTTGGAACATGGATTAGATCAGTTACACAATACTGCATTTCTATAGCAAACTGCAGCTCTTGCATGGTAAAAATATACTCTTTAGATCTGACAAGAGACTGTTACAGTACTACAGCATATTCTTGTTGGTACTTGAGAAAGTAAACAAAATTAAAAGCCACTGGGAAAAGAGACTACATTGCTCCCTGAAGGTACAAGTGTTTTTTCAAGCTGAAAATTACAGATTTATAAGAAAATCCAAGCACTTTCTCAAAAAAGAGTGAGGTGTTTCAAATCTGCTGAAAGTAGGTGAGATAAATACATTGAACAGACAACTGAATCCAGGGAACAGTATGAGGTAAATAACAGAATCATAAATTAGTAGGGGTTGGAAGGGACCTCTGGAGATCACCAACTCCAATCCCTGTATTGTAACTGAACAAAAAATTATTACTGTATAGATAGGTGGAGAAAAATCAAAGTAGTTTAACTATCAAAGGAAGCAGTGAGAGCTTGCAATTCACTACAGCATCTGAGCATGTGAAAATTACTACAAAAAGTAGGAAAATGGGAGAGTTGGGTGGAGGAGAACCTACTCAAGTTCGCCAATGGCCAGTGTAGAATCCTGCACCTGGAGAGGAACAACCCCATGCACCAGGTTAGGGGCTGACCTGCTGGAAAGCAGCTCTGCTTCCCCTCTACTCTGCCCTAATGAGGCCATATATGGAGTACTGTGCCCAGTTCTGGATTGCACAGTTCCAGAGAGACAGGAAACTGCTGGACGGAGTCCAACAGAGGGTTACAAAGATGATCAGAGGACTGGAGCATCTCTCTTCTGAGGAGAAACTGACAGACTTGGGGCTTTTGGCCTGCAGAAGAGAAGGCTGAGAGGGGATCTTATCAATGCTTATAAATAGGTGGGGATCAAGAAGTTGGAACTAGACTCTTATCAGTGGTACTGAGTGATCGGACAAGTGATAACAACCACAAACAAGAACACAGAAGGTTCCACCTAAACATGAAAAGTTTTCCTTTTGATGGTGCTGAGCACTGTACCAGACTGCCCAGAGAGGTTGTGGAGTCTCCTGCTCTGTAGACTTTCAAAGCCTGCCTGGACATGTCCTGTGCAACCTGATCTAGGTGTACCTGCAGGGGCAGACGAGATGATCCCCAGAGGCCCTTTCCAAGGCTACCTTTCTGTGACAAACTAAGCCATGTTTGTGGCTGGCTTTTTTGGGGTTTTGAGGGGTTTGGGGGTTGGTTGGTTTGTTTGAATTTCAGAGGAAGGGCTTTTTCCTATTTAGAAATTTGTGACTGAAATTCTGTAAAGGTACAGTGTCACCTGTACCTTTACAGAATTAAAGGTTATTTATCTTAATTATAACCTTTTATAAGGTTATGTATATTCATTTAAAATATTTAATCCTTATTACTATGCATTAATAATTCATATTGTTATTATAACATAATTTTATATTTTTTATATATCATATAATTTTATATTTATTTATCTTAATTTAAAAAACCAAACAAACAAAACCCCAAAAAACAACCTCAAACAATAATTGTCATTCAACTTCAGGGTGAAAAGTTATGTCAGGCTCTGATACTATGATGTAATAAACTATATTTTGTGCTGTGGCAGCATGCAAACAAAATATTGTATTTGTATAGTATAGCATACACTGTACCAACACTCCAAAAAAAATCTTTAAGAGAAATAAAATGGATATTTGCATGAATAATCCACAATCATATTGCACTTTGAATGATCTGTTTATGTCTGCCTCCCAGCAGCATTAATGATTAAATGTAGTAACTCAGTGTACAATGATTAGCTTGGGATTACAGAATCCAACTGAATACAAAGCAATAAGTCTTCATGTTAAGATGGAAATTCTACTGCCATCCATTTATTACAAAAGTCTCTCTGAGAATCTGATCTAATGTAATATGTTGTCCAGAGTATGTATATTAATCTAAATAGCATTGCTAAAATTAGATAGAGTAGTGCTGATAAGTGAAGTGCATTTCCAGAAACATATTTTTTATGAAGATTGTTTATTACTAATATTGGTTGATATTCAGTTGTAAGTACCTGGTAATAATTCCTGGTCTAAGGAAGATGTGCAATCACTCATTCATCAGTAATTCTTTCTTATCTCATTTTCTTGTGGGGAAGGAAATCTGTCATACACATCAATCAATTGATCAAATAATAATGTGAAAATCTTCATCCTGGTAAATGCATTCTGAGAATATCAATTTAGGACCAATCCTATCAATTTCTACTGACATGCACTGGATTTCAAAGCCAGTGTGACAATTTACCTAAGTGAAGACTGTCCCTTTCAGCAAGGGCTTTGATGGCCTGATCCTCCAAATGACCACAGAGTAATTTTTGGATGGACCTGTCTAGTTAGCCTAATCTTGTAAGTCTAGAGTTAACTAAAGGGGAGTCATAGTGAAATTTCAGCTTTTGTGCTGACTTTCTACTGTTTTTTTCCCCCTCAGTTTCTTCTTGGGCTTATCTAGCAGCACAAACCAGATAGTTTGTCTGACTCTAAATACAGCAAGATCCACCCAGGCAGTAAAAATTAAAACACAAGCAAACTTAGATGAAGCAGGAAAATAGATCAGGAGAGCATTAACTAACTGTACTCCCACTAAGTCCCAGCTTCACATTGTGCCCCCCAGTCTCAGATCATGGCTTAGCAAAGCAGTGCTGGGAGGTAATGCTCTTGTGGAGCACATGTATCTGACAGAATCTTTTCCTCACTGGGTAGATGGCAGTACCAGGAAGTTGCAGAGAATGTTTGCTGCAAAGCTCCTGCAATGCCATTTTGAAAGGCAGACAATAAATGTAGTCTCAGACACAGCAGGATATGACTGGATCCTTTCAAACCATGGAATACAGATGTGCAGACCTTTCCAGTCTTTATAGCTTTTACCTTTCCAGAGGGAACATTATACTTGCGAAACTTATACAGCACTTCCAGGCCTTCCTTTCCCAGTAAAGTTTTCACAGCAGGGTAGAAAAAGGCTTACAGAGCTCCAAATGTATGTTTCTGGCCACACAAATCTGTTATTTCTTCTGGACCAACTATGCCTACTGAATCCTGCACAGATAATCCAAATGCAAAAATACACAAATATTGGCAGCCAATAGGGGGCTTTCCATCTCAAGCACAAAACCAGAAGTAATTCTGATAGCTTTTCCAAGAGATGCCTGGTGGGGTTTGTTTGCCAGAGTTTGAATCTGTAATCAACAACCTACTGCTGTTTCTATTTTAAAGTCTTCATCTTTAACGTTGGTTGATGGAGTGCTACGTACAGAATGTGTATAAACAAAGCGATGAGAAGAGGCTTACACATGAATGCCATGAAGGCAGCCTGTGTATAAGTACTTGTTCAGAAATCTTCCCTGAGGTTCTCTGGTTTGTGGAATAACTCAGCAGAGTATCATTGGATGTGGACAACACACCACTCTTAAGACATAGGCTGTTTTGTAGAAAGGAAGAGATGTTTTGGAATACCCTAGCGTCTGCGGTAAAATTCAAGGTGGAACATTTTATTCTAGTTGTCACTTATTCACAGACTTCATCGAGTTGGAAAGGACCCTCTAAGGTCATCTTGTCCAACTCCCCTGCAGTCAGCAGAGACACCTCCAACTGTATCAGGCTGCCCAGGCCCACATCAAGTCTCATCTTGAACGTTTCCAGGGATGGGGCCTCAACAGCATCCCTGGGCAACCTGTCCCAGTTGGAATGGTCCTATGTAGATCTGTGAGCACAAAACCTTCCATTTCGTCCTTCAGGCAGGAAGGGCTTCAACACAATACTAGAACATTTAGATAAATATCACAGCTTTAGACTGTGGCTAAGGCAGAGTTTTATTCAAACCTCATTTAAGGTATTGTGATTTTTCTTCTATGCACAGATACAGACCTGGTCCATATGTTACAGGCATATTTATGCACATACAAGTAGCTAATGTACAGCTATGCAATAAGCTGTGACAGAGTGAAAAATTAATTCAGACTATGAATCTAGAAGTAGTTGTTGGTAAATAAACACAAATATTCATGGGATTCTGGGTCAGGAAAGAGCATTGGCAGTAAATTGAATTCAGATAACAACGCTGATGGCAATTAAGTGGATGAGTTCTAAAGTCTATGAAAAGAAATGTTTAGCACTTTAAAAATTACTTTTAACATTGGAAAAAAAATCTGCTTTGAAAGAATCTTTAAAAGTTTGTAAATAGATCAAATAACTTTTAAATGAATTAGGCCTAAACCAAACCCACACACTTTGGCTTCCAAATTCAAAAAGTTTATCCATTGTGTCTTATGCTTGACCTCTAAGCAAAAAGTTTATTTTTTCATATTTCTCACCTGGGATATAATTTGGCATTTCTAAAAAAAAGCACCAGAACAAGCAAATTCCTGATGGCTTAGTCAGTATAGACTGTGTGACAGCATATCTGTGTTACAGGTTCATTTCCAAAGCAGAGCTATCCTGAATATATTATAGAGCAGCAGTCCTTAAGCAGAGTACTTGCTCAGTTTTAGGAACATTGTGGTGTACCTTCAACTTTCTCTTAATCTTTATTACACCTGCTGAAGTATAATAAAAGTTAAAATATGTTAAATGCCTTTTTAATATTTTTTTTCTTGTGTGAGCAGAGCACACAACAGAATGACAGTTTGAACACATGCCAGTATAAGCATATGGGGTGTTAGTGGTGGGAACTCAAAATGCTTTAGGCAGCTTCATTTCTCCAAGAACGATGCACAGAAAATCAGTTTTCTCCTTGAGGATGAACTTTGAAAAGTAATAGATAGGCAAACATTTCCAAACAAAATACTTCCCCAACACTGTAGCTCCACAAATTAATATTTGACTCAGAATAATGGAACTCAATAAAATTAGCTCATACAACCTATACTTTCTTACCTCTGGGTAGAAATGATTGTTTCTTATTTGTGTCTTCTTTCCGGTCCCCACAGCTAATATCCCAATTTTTCTTCAGCAGTCCTGTAATAGAACAAGCAGTCTCTGCTAGTAACTTATTTAACAGAATAGGATCTTGTAGTTCTTTTGGTTTTCTTATGATTTGGGGGGGTTTTGTTAACACTTTAGTCCCTAAACTTCTTTTTTCCCAGTTTCTCAATTATATCAGCAATTTAATGAAGGTTTTGCTTCTCAGTGCATAGTTATGTGCCTATGTTCTGACATAACCTGGTGTGTGAGACAGAAGGTAGATGTCAGGGATATCAAGTCACGTGGATTTGTGAATTAGATACCTCAAGCAAGCAAAGCAATTTGAGAGAAGATGCTTGTGTCTTCTGCCAGTTCAAGGCTGATGATCCCCATGCCAATTCCCAGTGAGTTCAACAGCAAAACTGCCAGTGTCTTCAAACACTGCCAAGACAGTGTACTCTTGCACAAGCAATTACAACCTTGCTGGAGAAATGTCCATCTTTCTATTCACTCTGCTGTTGTACATGAGAAAGGTAATGAACCAAGAAACTCTGGCCTACCTGAAGTCACTGACAGAATTCATTGGTGTGGGAAGCTCTGGGACTTTTGGGGATTGTTTTGGTCAGCTCTTCTTAGTGTATGAAGCTTTGGGCATAAATTTCTATAGCGAATCACACCATCTGCCTCTGCCACATTACTTCTACATATAGTTTTATATTAGTGTATGTTTTCTCCTTCTTCTAAATAGTTTTTATCTAGCTACTTTCAAATGCCACTTATATATTTGCCACTTATGGGTCACTTACTGTGTTTCAGTGCCCATTCCTAAGTTTTGACATGGTCTTGATCTTTTAAAAGTTAACTGAATCTGGTATCAGCGAGTTCTTTGGAGGAAATCAGCCATAAATTACCTTTACTAATTTCTTTATATACTCTTTCAACTACAGCAGGTTAATGTGGTGGATGTACATGTTATTAGTTATGAAACTGGAGAACATCCTCCAGTTGCAATTAATTAATTATGTTCTTTTGGGCGGGAGAAGTCTAGCGTGGCAGTTGAGATGTAGGGTCATGATTCCCTGCATCAGTTTTATCACTGATTCTATTAGATGTGACAAGCTTTGCACTGAAGCTAGAGTTTTGTTCTTGCAGCACTGGTACTGCTCTTCTCCTATTTATGTGCACCTTAATGAAAATTAGAGTATTTCCCACCATTTTTCTCAGTATTTGCTGGTAGGTCTGGACTTTCTCTTTGTTATGATAGTGTACTTCTGAATACTTTTCACAGCAATTCTACAACAAAACCTCCTGTTAATGTTTTTTACTTGGAAATATTAACAGTTCAAACACTAAGTCAAATGTGTACTCTCAGGTCAGGTACTGTGGGGTTTATTGTGGTTTCCAATGCATGTTGGTCCTTATTGCCAAAAATTTGTACTTCCACATCCCATGATCAGATGCAAGCAGCCAACAATGTAATGCATTACTCATAGTGATGTAGCTCTGTTAAGGCAGTAATGCCTAGCAGAACTGTCCAGAGCTTTACAGAGTAACAAAGAGAAAAGGAAGAAAATTAAGAGTAGGAAAAGCTGCTTTTCTCACAAACACCCTTTGAAAATAAACCAATCAAAACATGAAGATATAAAAGCATGATTATGAGGAGGTACTGGAAGGTGTCCGGACAAAGGTGATGGAGCTGGTGAGGAGTCTGGAGCACAGCCCTGTGAGGGGAGGTTGAGGGAGCTGGGGTGTGCAGCCTGGAAAAGAGGAGGCTCAGGGTAGACCTCACTGCTGTCTGCAACCACTCAAAGGGAGGTTGTAGCCAGGTGGGGTTGGGCTCTTCTCCCAGGCAAGCAGCAACAGAACAAGGGGACACAGTCTCAAGTTGTGCCAGGGGAAGTCTAGGCTGGATGTTAGGAGGAAGTTGTTGCCAGAGAGAGTGATTGGCATTGGAATGGGCTGCCCAGGAGGGTGGTGGAGTCGCTGTCCTTGGAGGTGTTGAAGAGGGACATTTAGTGCCATGGTCTGGTTGGTTGGCTGGGGCTGGATACTAGATTGGACTGGATGAGCTTGGAGGTCTCTTCCAACCTGGTTGATTCTATGATTTTTTTTTTCTTTCACAATGAAAGAAATGGAGGAAAAGTGGTAGTTTGCTCTCTTTAAACAATTAAATGCAACCTCATAGGGTTTTTCTTCCTCAGTTATGCTTTTCTGTAATCCTGATGCTTTAGAAGGCAACACAGATAAAAGACAGTAGGAAAAGACCTGTAATTAGGATTAAAAGATGCAATGGTACAAAAGCAAAAATAGCGTGTTCTACTAAATTTAAAGGAAGGAGCTATACTTGTATAACATCTTTACACCGGAGCTATAGCAGAGGTTGTTCCAGTATAATTATCCTAGTATAAAATTGCACTCTAATCAAAAAGTTAGGGCAAAAAGCAGTGTGCAGACAAGGCTGGTATTTCAATGAGCTAGGCTATTTTTCTGTCAGCCACTATACCCAAACATCAAACAAAACCTAAGCAATTATATACACTAATCCTTCCCGATGTGAAGTTGCAGCCCAATGTGAATTCAAAAGCACCAAGTTGCAAATCCTTCAAAAGGAGCATTTACAACTTATAATGGAAGCTCCAACAGTGCTCTAACTGTAACAGTGTGACTACTGCAGCGATTATTCTTTATTGCCATGGCATTTACTGCTGAAATAGTGGTGGGCAGATCCTAACATTCTCAAAATTAATGTGCAGTAACATCCTCATGTGAGGTATTGCCCAAGGTACGGTGTTTTGAAATGTAATACATCAAAATGATGATGCTTCTCCATTTAAGTTGTTCTGGTCACTCACTTCATACGATTGCTGCTTCAAAGGTACTTTTCATAATTTCAGAATAAATATATATGAAATAGGAGAATGGGGAAAGCATTTGGATTCTGACTAGTATTAATGAGGACTTTGAAAATGCCAACCTATCTCCAGTAGAGCAGCTTTATAGCTGAGAGAACATTATGGTAGAGTGTTCTCTTGTGATGATTAATTTCCCCTTGCGTGCAATACACTTATGGCCTAAATCAGCTGCGCCATGTATGGAACTCGGATTGTTTTCTGTCAAAAGTCTGCCTGAAAAACAAAAGTGTCAGGTCTGTCAGCAATGGCCTGATGGAAAGTAAACACCAGAGAAAGAACAACAATAAAAGGGGGCATCACAAGGGGAGACTTCATAAACTCCATCCTGCTGGATTTCCTCATTTTTAACACAAGAGAAAGCATACATCTGTTAGTTCTGTTTCTCATATGTGTTTATGCATGGTTGGGCTGGTAGTGATTCTATAGCCTATAATTAAAACAAATTGTTGTGTGTTTCAAAGTTCACTCAGATCATGACGCTGAAAATGCTGTTAAAAAGCAGCATTAGAGACATACACACAGCAACACTCCAATATTTAGTTTCGGTATTAGAAGTATTTCATCTCTAACCTATATGCTTGCACTGTAATCCATATGGAGGGCAATGACATTCTGGTTATTTTGTTTCTTATATTTGTGATAGTTACCCTAGTAGCAGGGTAAAAAAACCATATATATGCATATCTGTCAACACAAAAAGAGATCAGAATTTCTAAGAGATGATAGGGTGAGTTGAAAAAGGGTTGCTCATCTTCTTTCACACTGAAACTCAGAGACAGAGAGTGAACTAGCAAGTGGCAACAGCCACTGGAAGTCCCCTAGCAGGGAAATGAAGATGAGAAACAAACCTCTCCAATGTGTAAGGAAACAGTGTAAAATAGTAGTCACAATTTTGCCCCAAAGATGCAAAATAAAAACAAATGTAAAGTTGGTTTTTTTTGAAGCCTTTGTGCAGGTGCCAGAGAGAATTCTTTCAATGCTAAGACAATACTTAGGTTGCAGTGTGATCCCAACAGGAGTTGCAGTTCCTTCATCTTGGGGACAATATATAAATGCAATATGCATGGAGATCCATGACATAAAGAGTGAGTTCTCACAGTGAGTCTCCCAGTGAGAACTGGGCACCTGATGCTTGCTTATGAATAAGAAATAAAAGAAGCATAAATTTTCTGAAGTGCAATTCTGACCACTCATTTCAGTCTTTTCACTTCTGTGAATCCAGACTGGTATTTCCCTTCAGTCACAAAGCTGGGGTTCACATCACCAAACTTCAAGTCCTACCAACCAGGGTGTCAGAGGTAGAATGGCCAGATCCATCTGTCCCTATTTCCCTTCAGTCACAAACAAAGCTGGGGTTCACATCACCAAACTTCAAGTCCTACCAACCAGGGTGTCAGAGGTAGAATGGCCAGATCCATCTGTCCCTAACAGATCTTCTAAAAGTTAATTGTTAGATGAGTTGAGGTGGCCTTCAGAAGAACCCATTTTTGTAGAATCATAGAATGGTAAGGTTGGAAGGGATCTCAAGGATCATCCAGTTCCAATCCCCTGCCATAGGCAGGGACACCTCCCACTAGCACAGGTCACTCAAGGCCTCATCCAACCTGGCCTTGAACACCTCCAGGGAGGGAGTAGCCACAACCTCCCTGGGCAACCTGTGCCAGTGCCTCACCACCCTCACTGCAAACAACTTCCTACTGACATCCAGTTTAAATCTCCCCTCTGCCAGTTCAAACCCATTACCCCTAGTCCTGTCATTGCAAGATCTTGTCAATAGTCCCTCCCCAGCCTTCCTTCCCCAGCCTTTTCTTCCTCCACTGACTTTGTACAGAGCCCCTCCTGACCATCACACCTAGAGTTCATTTATTTTCCTCAGAGGGAATTTTTAGCACAAAATCTAGAAAAAAAATCCCAAAAAACAACCAACAAAACAAGTCCACCAAACCTGATAAATTATCATCAGCACCACCGGTCAATAAGCCTTTCAGTACACACTATTACACTGCCACACACTAAAGGAATCACTAACTCAAGATCTTGTTTAAACAAAATTCTAATGGCTTTACTGAGAACAGCCTTTCACCACGTGTGTTTCCTGTATACATTTTTTTTTCAAACCAGATGGTTTATTTTAATTAATTCTTATCACAGAGATATCTTTGTCATAAAGTATATCTAGAACAGATGAGCACAATTCTATAAGCACTTTTGTTTGCAGGATAGCAGAAAGAAGGACGATTTCACAGGGGAAATGTTGTTACAATTTTATCTTAAATTTTTCCAACATCCTTGACATTAAAAGATGGTTTTAATATTATTATTATTGAATTGAAAAAAGAAGGGTGTTGAATTTGTATCGATTTTACATGTGTGCTTACACTCAGAGTGATGGCATTTCAAAATCTTTTCAAATAGAAGCTTTCTTTATAGTAAACAATAGAGAATGCATTCTATTGATGCCAGCATTTAACTATAGGAGGAAAAATGTTACCTTGCATCACAAAACACTAAAGAATTTAAGAATGCATTTGCCTTCCATTTGTCTCTATGGACCACAAAGCATGGTGCCACATAGTTGAGCTCAGAGAATCTGACTATACAAGCACCAAGTCTTCAACAAGAACAACGTTTGTACTGAAGGTTATAATTTTCTTTTGCAATCCAAGGCATAAAAACATGCAAAATGTAACTCCAATTTGAAAGTGTTTGTCACATGAGGTCAAAACCGTGCCAAGGTTTGATAGGCATTCTGAAGCTGCTTACTGAACAGAAAAAAAATAACTCAAGGTGATGACTAGGAAAAACAAAACCAAACCAAACAAGAAAACATAAACTCAGTGTGAAGGTGGCAGAACAGTGGAAGAGGCTGCCCAGAGAAGTTGTGGAATCTCCTCCTCTGGAGGCTTTTAAAACCTGCCTAGATGTGTTTCTGTGTAACCTACTCTACGTGATCCTGCTCTGGCAGAATGGTTGGACTGGGTGATGTGATGTGTCACATCAGCACCAAAGCCATTCCAAGGTGTAAACTGACAGTAAAGCAGGAGATTAAAGCAATTACAAGATGCAAGTATTTCTGGCTTTATTGATGGCCACAATTCCTGAAGGATTAGGTCTGCTGTATAAATCCTGTTAATGTGACAACCTATTAAAGACTTTTCCCCTTGTTTTGGTCCAATTACTACATATTTATGTGGAATGAGGATAAAAATCTGATTTAGCATGCATTGTTGGCAAGCACTAAAAACACAGATTGCACACCTTTCTTTTTATTTATTTTTTTTAATTTTCCTCTGACTTTAAGGCTCTCAAGAGTCATGTAGAAGGGAGCACCTAGTGGAATTGAAAGGAGAGTCTTCCAATTCAGACAGCCCTGCTTTTAAAAAGACATTTTACACAGTTTTATAAGCCCATAATCAAAAGCAATTACTTGAAGGACTGCTGACTAACAGACTCCACATATATTGTTCTAATCAGTGAGACTGCAAGTGGTGATTAAAGCTCAGTGTTTCCAAGAGTTCTGTCACCATACTTTTTTCGGGCAGGCCAGCACACCTGAACTGTGACCAGAGGAGCACATTCGTAGCCAATATCCATAGTTGCATAACAGGGCAGACACTGTCTGATCAAAATTTTAAAAGTATAGTCAAGAGCAGATCTGCTCTCAGTTTCTGAAGCCTTAATGAGCAGTTGTAACTGTTACAGTACATAAAATATTAGGTCCTTTCAGTGAAGCTAATGTCAGAACGGAATATTTAATAATGCATTTGCTTTTTTGCATAACTTAAAGGTATTGCTGAATAGAAATCTGCAGAGATGAAAAGTGTCAATGGTTAGTGTTTTTCAGACAATAAAGGCTACACATTACAGACCTGTCCTATTTTTTGTTCTCCTTACAAATACAGCTGTTATAACCTGCACAAAATGGAGAAGGGGTGTCTAGAGCCTGATCCAATTCCTTTTGAAGTCATTTGCTTGCAAGCTGAGTTTAAATGGTGATAAGACTTCAAAATTACTTACCACCTAGATAAGTCCTCTTTAGAGCATTTATTTCCCAAAGATTTTTTTTTTTTTGAGTACCTGAGGGCTCTTAACATCTGCATCACCAAGGTGAATATTGAATGAAAACGGGAATGGTTTGTGTGGCATACAGAAGTGTCTTCAAAGTATTCTGAAGGAGTAAACAACTTAACTCTCAAGTGTGGCTGCACTGCAGAAAAGCTGAGATTAGTTAATCTTTAATCATTCCCATGTCAATTTAGCATTGCTCCCTCTGTGCTGAGGAGACATAAAATAGGACATCTGCCACAAATTCCCATTGGAGAACTAGTTCATGAACTAATCAATTTCTTCCTTCAGCACACATGTCTCTCTGAAAAATTTAGCAACAATATTAGTTGGATTTAGTCAAAGTTATGGGGCTTTCTTTTATGATGAATAATATAGATGATGATTCACTGAATAAATTGAAGAGTTCTGGAAATCAACATAAATGGAAAAGAAAAACCCTATTGTTCTGTCAAATAAAGCTAAAGAAATTAGAGTCAAAAGAAGCAGGTACCTCACTAATGAAAAAATGTAAAAAGAAATATACAGCTCAACAGACTCCTGTATGATATGTTTTAAATTCACTTCTTGTTCCTTGGACAAGGTGATAACAGTGTTCCAGTTTAATCCAATAACCTATCTCCAAAATGATCAGTGTTCTTATTTCAAGCCTTGGTTCCTTTCTGCTTTGATTCAGCTCATATGGTTCCTACCCTTTGATTCTGTGCTCACCTCTTCTCCGTGCAACTTGACCTTTTGCAGCTTTTCTCCCCCCTCCCATTTGCCACACTCCCTTTCTCCTCTCTCTTTCATCTTTCCATACATATTAACTCAGCAGGATTTTTGCTCTAACCTTAATTTTCCCGCATCCCAAAGCTTCACAGCTAAAAGGTTGCTGCTAATCCTCTTTCTATTTCTCTTTCTTTATAGTGTATTTTATTCATCCACTTTCATTTCCAGAAATACTTTGTATACATAGACATTTACTCAGACTTGTGTATTCTCTAGAAGAAATCATTTTTCTAAGCCATTTTTAATGCATTTTGAGGATCACCAGAGGTGACAAATGTAGAAGCATATCTATACAAAGAAAACTCTTATTTTTAGTACATCATTAAAATTGTATGGTATTGAGAAGGAAAAAGAAAAAATGTATCCCAGCAATCAAGCAGAGGAAATCACTTCTGTTTACCATAGTTGATAAAGAGACATCCTACAACCCTTCCACAGCAGTCACAAAATCAAGTGGACAGCACTTGGATGAAAGTGTCAGGTTTTCAGTACATTAAACTCTATTAGGCAGATCAGCTTGCCTGAACCTGGAGGTTGGTTAGAGGGCAAAGGTGCTTGAAACTATTCTAATGTGACACAGTTCTAGGACCAAGAAACACTACCCCTTCATGACAACTTTAAGGCAAAAGCCTTGCAGAAGTCTCCTTTGAACCTGCAGGCACTGTGGTTTCATTCACAGTTGCAGATGGGCTAGGCAGAATAGTTCTTGAGGAAGAACTCTAGGAAAAAGCTAACCTAGAGGAGAAGTTAGAGCTTTTTGCACAGATGGCCACCTCCATAGTAAAGAGAACAAACCATGGGAGAGGATTAGCTTTGACCTTTTGCAGTATGAAGGGTAGTGCTTGGAGAACACTAGAAAGGATATTTCCACAGTATCAAACAGTCTGAATGCTTGCATTTTTTAAAACTATGCTATTAATGAGGAAAATATTGCAAAAAATATTTTCTCTTCCTTGGAAACTCACTCATCTTCCTGGAACTGAAAGAATATGTACTGACACTAACATTTATTCTTAAGTTAGAGGTTGGGTTTTGTTGTTTTTTTTTTTTTTTTTAAGTTGAGTTTACTAACAACATTGAAAATGGCAGACATTCATCAAGTGTGTAAAATTCATAGGCTTCCTTGCTCTAAACTAAACCATTCCATTTGGATACAACTCTGTAAATTCTGAGATCATAACCTTTAATGCAATGAAAAGGAATGCAGTATGTTTTTTTTTTTTTTTTAAATAAATATTTTAGAACACATTCTAAAGAAATTACTTCTGTGGAGTCCTCAAGCTACTGAAAAGGCAAAATTTCCATCGATGATTCTGTCCCACTCAAACCAGGGAACTCAGCATCTGCTTCTCACTAAATGTTTTGGTGTGGTGGATGATGAGAAATGACTCTCTTCCTTGATTAGGAACTCTTTATCAGCTGGTGAAGGACTGAGTTCTTGGCTAGTGAAATTCATGCACTCACTGACAGGGCACTAAGATGGTAGATGCATGGATGGGGCACTTGCCTGCGGGGTGGTGGGAGGGGAGGAAGAAAGAGAGATCTTGTGAAGGACATTCTGTCAGTCCAGTTTGATTGTAAGTGGAAAAGACAGGGCCTTGCTCTGTGAAGCCTGATGCAAAACACCTGCAGAGTGCTTTGTCACAGAAGTCAATTTGCCTGCTAGTTTTCAAAGCAAAGCATTTCGAAGCAAAGCTTTTGGATTTATCTCTTCTGATCTTTCCACTTCTGCATTTAAGCAGGTGCTTGTAAAAACAAAACAAGATACTATGCAGCAAATTTTCATGTTATCTTAGGAAAAAAATCATCCCTTTTGCATTATTTACTGTTTAATCCTTTTGCCAAAACTCACCTGTAGTACCTTTTACAAAGGTTTTACTTGAGAGGAATTGCTAAGTGTCTAACTGCCCACCCCCTACAAAAGTAGGGATTCTAATATTAGGGAAAAGAATAACAGAAAATTCCTTCTGCTAAGGTCCAGTTTTGTAAATGGATATTGCCGTGTTTCCAGGGTAAAAGTGGTACTGGCAGGAATAATAAAAATAACCCCAGATGACACACACCCCTGCATAGAAGTACAAGGAATTACCACAGGAAAAAAGTGTTCATTCTTTAGCTCTGTTTCTTTAGGTCAAGATGGTTGTAGCCTCTTATTTGGGTTAAATAAATGCAAAGGCTGCTGAAATGTTACGTCCTCAACTTCTTTTCATTGTAATATATGCTGAAGATGGTCTCATGATGGGGAATCTGTCATGAGAGGATGGAGGAAAGTCTTTTGTGGGAAAGGAGAGGAAACAGAGTTTTAATGGAATGTTTCACTACATCTTTCTGTAAGGAGAGATTCTAATAACTAAACTTCAGCATCTTTTGGCCAGAAAAAAAATAAAATCAAAATTGATTCTCCAATAGATTTTTGTTAGGAGCTCTTAAAAAAAAAAGAAAACCAAAACAAAACTCTCTAAAAGATTTCATGTATCCAGATTGAGGTGTTGTTCATGGTCTCAGCCTAGTATATATAAATACATATATATTTTACTTCATTTTTTCAGTAAACAAATGTGCTTGTCATGGCTTCCCTGTAGACTGTTTACAGAGTTCAAAACACTGGTGCACTGAAAGAAATGTGTCTGATAAGGCATGAAAACACCTTTCCAGAAGCAGGCAGCAAATCTGCATGAGCAGAAAGCAAAGAATCATGGATGTATAATGCATTGTGAACACTGCTCTTTATGTAATACTTAATATTAGCACAGCGCTCAGTCTAAGGTAATGTCTAGAAGTATTCTAATGGAAATAGAAATGAACCTGAACCAGAATATGTGACTAGAAACATTCTGAAGTATCAAAGATTAGAGCACAGTGACAGCTGGGCATGTATCTAGAGATAGGAGCCTGAGTAAATGATTAAACACAAATGATAGAAAATTTGGGAGCTAATGGCCAGGTTTTTTTCCTGCTTTTCTAGTTTCTCTCTTTATTCCCTTCTGGACACCTTGACCTGCTAAATATAGCAACTCTTTCGGCATATCTAAGAAAGAAATACTAACTTAGTAGATACCCTTTCTCAATGAGATTTGATTAAAAGGCTTTTTCCTTTGTTTTTGTTAGCTCTGGAAATCAATTTGAAGCCCTTGATCGATAGTTTTGTCATTATTTGTTAGCTCCTTTTTCTTACAAGCTATTACATAGTCAGCCTTAAAGTACAAAAGAATAAACCCCCTCTCTTTTCACGCTGTGGCAGTGTTGGAAACCTACAAGTGTCTGCTTTACATGAATCTGTGTAAGGTCTGCACAAAATCACACAATAGCTTAAGTATGTTTAGGAACCAAACTAACAGTGTGTTAGGGCAGTCTCCTTCCATGTGTTGTTACAGAATTTGGAAAGTTGATCCAGCACACAGTGGGACAGATCTTGATTGCCTGTCTGCTATGCAAAAGGTTGCAAGGAAACCAGTTTCCCCCTTCACAACAACATGTGGGTGCTCTTAACCTAAGTTAGTGAAGTCCAAATGCTAGTGTTCAAACAGCAGCATTTCAGTGACCTAAACATTCTGCTCATTAGAACGCAGAGGATCCAAGAGCACCAAGGCTCTGGGAGGCTGCTAAAATTGATACTGTTTGAGACCTTACAGTAGCCTTCCAGTATCTGAAGGGCGCTACAGGAAGGCCGAGAAGGAACAATTTACAAGGTCTTGTAATAGGATGAGGGGCAATGGGTTTAAACTGGCAGAGGGGAGATTTAGACTGGATGTTAGGAGGAAGTTGTTTGCAGTGAGGGTGGTGAGACAGTGGCACAGGTTGCCCAGGGAGGTTGTGGCTGCTCCCTCCCTGGAGGGGTTCAAGGCCAGGTTGGAGGAGGCCTTGAGTGAGCTGTACTAGTGGGAGGGGCTCCTGCCTATGGCAGGGGGTTGGAACTACTTGATCCTTGAGGTCCCCTCCAACCTTACCATTCTATGATTCTACGGCCCTGACAGCAATGGCAGGTAAATGAAGTGTATTAATGCTACCTCAGACACATTGATCCAATTACACAAAAGTGGCCTGCATCTGCAGTAGAGGTTCTGTATCTCTTGTCACTTGTAAGCATCTGAAGGGTTATGCTTACCCTCTTCCTTTTTGAGTCTGCTTTTCTGGAGGGGGGTGGGAATCTTAACCAAACAGAGCAGCGGAAGGAATCTTCTGTGTGTGACTATTGTAGCATGGACTCCATCCCTTTCAAGGGCTTTGCTTGAATCAACATACATCTGCCTTTAAAAAGATTATGCTATTTTGTCAACACTACTGAATGCCCCACAGCACCTGAGGACATTTCTATCAAGCTGGACTGAGACAATGTAAGTGCCTGGATCTGTCGGGCAGTCTCCCTGTGCCACCCAAGCCTCCAGGGCATTTCACAGCCGCTGTACAAAAAGGGTATTTCCATACCTACCATACTGACAATTATTTTAATTTGTCTAAATTGGCATAGCCCTGTGGACAGCTTATTTAAAAGCTACACACACTACTATGTGTTCATTCCCTGAAGGTATTTTTACTGTAGGCACATTTGGCATTGAATTAATTATCATTCTAAAATGTACTTTTGGAGTCAGCCTAGTATAGCTGGATGAAAAATCTTTGTGTGGAAGAAATGGTGATTAGAACTTGGGGTCCATAATGGTTTACAAATGTCAGCTCATTTAGTCACTTATTGAAAGTGGGCCCATTCTCCTGAAATCAACTGAACTGAATCTTTAAATGCTATTAATTGAAATGGATAATAATTGTTCTGGGCATCAGGGGAAGCTCACAGGCTTCTCAAATCCATCTACATGTTCTTTCTGTTCGTTGCAGAAGAAATTTTCCTTTATGTTGCCTGTTGTTGGTTTTGTTTTCCAAATAAATGATTCATTTAGGGGTTTAACTGATCTTTACTTTTTAGAAAATTAGCTGTAATCTTTTTCTTACTGCAATCTCTCCTTTCTCAAATTCCTGTTAAAGCACATGGTGCCTCACAACCTTAAGAAAAAATAAAAATAAAGCAGTAGCACCAAAAGCCTCTCATGTCGGAGAGGATTCACTGTAAACAGTGTGACTCAGAGAGATACTTCCTAATCTTATGGCCAGGTAGAGTCACATCATTGATGTGTCTGAGCTTAGAGTCAGAAGGGACTCACAAGCAGGGCTCCATGAATCATGAGGAACTCTGCATAGTTTACTTAGGAGACGCTGGTTGAGAACTGAAGCAGTTTCAAGCAGTGCATACATTTTGTTCCTGTCCAGGGAAGTGTCTGTCTCTACTGTTTTGTGTGTGGACCTGGATTAGTTGTATTGGCTTTAACTGCTGTGGAATTGCACATTCATAGGAAATCTATATTGACTTTTTTTTTTCTGTTCTACTTGAGGATTCCTGGTTTGACTTTGTAATCTGAGTACTTGTCTTAAAAATTTCTTTCACAGAGAGCCTCTAAGTGTAGCTGCATAGTGAAAACATTCTCTGCTGTTCGTGACACTGAGTGCATGCTGTTAGTCATGCCACATGACATTTTGTTTCTGGTCCAACATCATGATTGAAACTTTCTAAAGTGAAAGCTGCGATAAACTATTCTGTGCTTTTGGTACAATTTCAATAATAGGTCTTACAGTGACATTACATTGATATCTAGACAGTCTGAGAAGACATGACTATGTGAAAGGTAAAAAAAAACAACCCAAAACCCCCAAACTTCAAACCTTAGAAACCTTTCTAGCCACTCCAGTTTTGAAGCTGAGTATGCTGCTAGTTTAGCAGAGAAACTTTGGCAGGTCACTTGGGTCTCTTTGATGGAAACTTCATGGCCAGGTGAGTTTATTTGTCAGTATACAAAGTGTAAGCAAACCCATGTGACTGCAGTGGGAGTATGTTTGGATGAGAGTGATTTCTTCTGTTTAGACTTTTTGGTGGCTCTTCACTCTTATGACTAGAAGTGAAAATAAAAGTGTTTTCTTATCTGATGGCACAGACCTTTTCATCATACCTTAATTTGTCTCCTGAGCCTAAGCTTCATTCACAGCTAGCATGTTCAATTTAGCCGTGGGCTGAGCCATCTACTTTTTTAATAACTGCTATCAATTCTACCTAAAATGCCCTCATATGTATCATTACATTGTGACTTGGCTTTTCCCTTTCAGTTGCTCTTGAAAGTCATCTTTTAGCTGAGGCTTGGGACCTCTGCCTGCCATTGCCCTTCTTAAAAGATAGTCTTCAGCTCACTGGCAGCTGATGCCTTATAATGATAATTCACTCATTTTCCTACCTGATTTTTAAAAAAACCCAACCAAACAAAACCAACAAAAACTCAGCAAAAAAAACCCCAACCTAACCCCCAAGGAATTTTCTCTTCTCTCTAATTTTCTCATTGGAATAATACAGATAATTATAGACACTCAAGGTGATGTTAATGCAGACAGCTACTTAGCTCTATTTTCTCCTTTCATTCAAGAATATTACACATTATTAAGGCAGAAGAAAAACCCTGAAGTAAAACAATTAAAATGTAATTTAAACGAAGCAATACTGTTGAGAGTTAGGAATTGTACTGAGCAGCTCATTGTGCTAACTAGCCAAACTGGATTCAGTGCCAAAACTTTAATGTACTCTACAGCTTCAAGGAGTCCTATTGTAGCACAGCACTTCCACAAAAAAAAAATAATTTGAAAGTAAAAGATTTAAGTTGAAGTTCCCCACAGATGGAATACTTCTCCCTCTCCTCACATATATCAGCAGTGGACAGCAGAAGTGCAGTTGCAGTCTGAAGCTGCAGTTGCAGATTTAAGTGTAAGAACACTTACCTTAAAAGGATTTCATCATCCTAGAGCTGCCTTTCCAGTGCAGTGAATTTGCTTTACAAGAAAGGCTTTCACACAGCCAAGACTGCACTGTGTAAAGTCTGTGAGCTGAGGCAGTGCTATTCTGGATTGATGTCCACAGAACAGTTATGATCTTTAATCCTCTTACTAGATAAATACAATAAATACCTATACCAGAACCTAATACTTAATTTGGATAATATTGTAAGCTAAAGAACATAAGGAGGAGGGAAGTTTCCTAACAGGAAAAAAATAAGAAGGTTAGTTTAGAACTCTGTTAATTTAAAGCAAAAGAAAGAATTCTGGAATTGTTGATGTTGGATGTGCTTGCAATACATGTACTACTGTACTCTTTTCCACAGCTACCAAGACCACAGCTTTCTTAAAGGACTTGAAACCACATCTCATCTAGTGTAAAATTCTCCCCTTGCCTGTCATTAGGCAGTGACACAATTTCCCTGTCAAACANATAAGGCTCTAAGGGATACTTTGAAAAATGAGCTTGGTTAATAGGTGCTGAGGAACTACAGGTGAGTTACAAGTCCCCACATGCAGAATTAACCCAGAATCATCACTGCTCTCTCATGACGAGAAATGATAGGGACTGCTTTAGTTGCCATGGTGAACTCTACTCAAAGACTGTATCTCTTGCTCTCCTTTTCTCCAGAGAGGATGAAGATTTCTGTGGAGTTTCTGCTCCCTTTTTCATTGGTCCTTGCCCCAGCATCAAGCCCAAGCTGCAATGCTGGGTTGAGCAAAAATTTGGTGCTATTTGCTAATTCTAAAAATTCATGAAGATAAATTAGTCTCCTTCTTACCATGTTCACTCCACCTTAAGAAATGAAGATGAAAAGTGGAGCAATCAGCTAATTAACCCTCTTTTCCAGGCACAAATTGCTGCATTACAATGTGACATTGCTCTGCCCTTTTCCTTTTGAGATATTTTCATGGCCTATCAGAGTCTGCTCTATGAAAAGATCCTCTGCATCTGCTCCTGCAACCTGCTAATTACAATACTGTAATTAAATGCACACAGAAGCAATTACCTTCATACATCAGAGTGCCTGACAGGCAGAGAGCAACTTTCAGTTCCAACATGCCTATCTCCACACTCAGGAAGGTAGAGATTTGGGATTAGCTCACCTGGTTTGACACCATTGCTTGGAAATCCTTATTGGTGTCTGAGTTGCAGTTCTATGAAAAGTGTCACCACTCATCCACATGCACAGATGGGCCAAAGTCTCTGAGAGTAGCTGCTGAAGCCCCAGTGAAGTTACTGCAACTGAAACAGCTCACAGCAGCCAAAGGCTCTCCAGTGCAATGGTTGCCTCATCTTGCCCTTTAAACATCTCGCTTGTTTCTTAACTGCTGTTTCTGCTTCATGAGTCTCTGCAAAGATACAAAGTCACAGCAACAGTGGGTCAGGCTCCATCTGATTCTGCAGCCCTGTTGTAATTCCAGCGTTCCCAATCTCCTTTTCTCTAGGACAGCAACAGTGCTTAGTTTTTTTGCCCTTCAACCTCGAGCTGAGCAGAGCTTAGGACTTGATTTTGCTCAGTACAAAACTATTTTTTTTTATTTAATGGGCAGGTCCTTTGGTTTCAATTCAGACTTTGGGGTGGTTTTTTTTTTCTCTCTACACTACATTTTGAGATGATGACTGAACTAGATTTTCTTGAGGTCCACACCTGGAGCATTCAGGTCTGTGCTCCACTCTGGAATCTGGAGAAAGTTCTGCAAATCACAGTTTGGCACAGCAAGAAGTCACACAAAACAGTCTAGACAGAGAGAGGAACACTACCTTACCACTGCCAGCAGGCACCTGAAGGAGACCAAGGGGCACTGAGGAGCAATTAGAGGACTTGACAGGCACCCCCAGACACTACCACATTCTGCTTCTGTATTCTTCCTTCATGGTGTCACACTGTTATCTGAGGGGGAAAGAAATTTAAAACTGCTGTAAAATGTCAGTACCTTTGAAGTATAGACAAAATGCAGACACATCAAAATGTATTTTCCTTTTCTATACCTTTTCTTAAATGAAATATAATAGTCAGCTTTAGGCTACGTGCTGCCATGCATTGCCATTGGGAAGCGAGAAACAACAGCAACAAATTCATCTTTGGTCCTGAAGTACTGCTTGCAGCGTGAAGCAGCACTAATCAAAGACAAATCACAAAGGTTTGGATTTCTTCTGTTCAGTACTAATACCTAGGGGCAAGGTAGAGAAGAGAACTGTTTGATATTGAGCAGCCATAGTCCCTACACTCTTTACCCACCAGTTTAATGAAAGCGCCGAAGGTTTATTCTATAAGAATTTAGGAGTGGTATTAATCCATACCAAACCCTATTATTTGATGACACTTTTGTACCAGAACTGGAAGAATTTATAACCAGTATTACTGATATGTACAAAAAGGTGGGGTTTTTTTTCCTCCCCACTGCTGAAACAGTTACATCTATGACTAAGTGTCTGCAGGACTGGGACCTATGATGCTAAGAACAAAATAAGAGGAAACAAACAGCAGGGATGCCATAAGAACAGAGCAGTCTGTGCATAGCATTTCTTTGAAGTATAATTACAGCCCCACTGAAGCATGAACGCAGCCTAACATATTTGCAACCACTGTAATCAGGGAAATCATGCTGCCATTTCATTTACGTTCACACGGTCGGTTAAGGCATTAGGACTGCTGTGTAGACTGCTGGAATGATACAGTTAATACTGTCCATTTGTTTTGTTCATGCTGATAAATTGTGTTGTTGTTCTGCTCTATTCCTACCTCTTTCCTATGACTTTAAGGCTAAAGAGGCTCATTTCATGGTAGTGCAAGAATTGTGTTTGCAGAATAAGAATAGAATGTAAAAAAAAGAGATTCTGTTAGGTTTTCAAAACCTTTACAGGACCTTTCAGA
>VWYK01101398.1:0-25002 GCA_013399775.1 Semnornis frantzii
TTTATATATAAATATATTTCATATATAT
This sequence comes from Semnornis frantzii, assembly GCA_013399775.1. NCBI lineage: Eukaryota > Metazoa > Chordata > Aves > Piciformes > Ramphastidae > Semnornis > Semnornis frantzii. The sequence goes on from VWYK01101398.1 coordinate 29, forward strand.
AATATATATTTCATCTGTATATATATATGAGGTATATAGATATAGATATTTAATTTATTTATTTCCAGAGATTAAAACATTGCTAGCAACTGACAATTCTGTTTCCTCTAACATTCCCACTGCTGGAAATAACATTTAAACAATTGTATTTCATTAACTTTTGTTTTTTTCCCTGTAAGGTAAAGCAATAAACTTTTCTCAAGAGACAAAAACTGAGAATTTGTAGCTCTGAATAGAATAGTAGTGTGGACAAATACATTGCCTCCATTTAGACCAGTGTGACACATTTTTGCTGCATATGCATTTTCTCAGCTGCTAATCTCCAGAGTTTTCAGCAGTTAAGTTGATGGATGAAGGGAAGCAAGATTGCTTGACAGGCTGGCAATCTATCCAGAGGGGAAGGGACACTGTCAGTCAGGGTTCAGGTACTGCAAGGGCTTTTGACCAGCCAACCATCTGTACAGGTCTAGAAGGCCAAGTGCTGCTTTTCCCTACTAGTCAGCTCATGACAATGAAACCAGCACTGTCAAGGAGCACACAAGCAAAGAGAGGGAAAAAAAAACAAACCCAACTTTATTGTCTAATGTCATAGAGAACTTTCAGTTTTTGAACACCTACTGTGTTTATATAGCCACAGAGCTGTGTGAACACCACCAGTGCTAATCAAATCAATATCACATTCTGCTGACCCTGCCTTTATGCCATCAGGACTTAAAAGCAACACTCTCCTTTTGACTGGACTCTGTGCATGACCTCCTGCCTGTAAAGAAAGAATGGAGCCTGACAGCAAGGGCTCAATCTAGTCACCACTAGAGAGCAAAAAGCATTGCCCAAGCACCTGTTTTTATGGTGTCAACACATCTAAACTGTCTGTCTGGCCCTGTTGTAGGTCTTCATTGCATTCCCGTTCCCTCAGACCAAAAGCAAGTCTGGTACTCCTTCCCACATCCTCAAGCCCCACAGTTTGGTCTCTGGTGGGAACTGAAGGTGTTGAGTTAATGGTGAGCTGCAGCATGCTCCAGCCAGCTTCCACATGAGGACTATGCAATCTGGCCATGGCCTGGCAACATACAAATGGAGAATGGTTGCAACTCCAAGCACTGTGGTGAGGTATCACAGCAAACCCCAACAACTTGCTAGGACGTTAATTCTTCTCAGTAAGAGGGATGTTGGTGAGGGATTCCAAAGGAAACAGAGAATTTCAATTTTCTTCTAGCCATAAAGATGGAATCATAGAATCATAAAATAGAATCAACCATGTTGGAAGAGACCTCCAAGCTCATCCAGCCCAACCTAGCACCCAGCCCTAGCTAATCAACCAGACCATGGCACTAAGTGCCCCATCCAGGCTTTGCTTCAACACCTCCAGGGACAGCAACTCCACCACCTCCCTGGGCAGTCCATTCCAATGCCAATCACTCTCTCTGGCAAGAACTTCCTCCTAACATCCAGCCTAGACCTCCCCTGGCACAACTTGAGACTCTGTCCCCTTGCTCCGTTGCTGGTTGCCTGGGAGCAGAGCCCAACTCTACCTGGCTACAACCTCCCTTCAGGTAGCTGCAGAGAGCAATGAGCTCTGCCCTGAGCCTCCTCTTCTGCAGGCTGCACACCCCCATCTCCCTCAGCCTCTCCTCACAGGGCTGTGCTCCAGGCCCCTCTCCAGCCTTGCTGCCCTTCTCTGGACACCTTCCAGCACCTCAACATCTCCCTTGAACATCTCTGAAATTTAAGAGGCAAAACAACGTTTTGCTCTCAGAAATCTGTCAAGAACTCATTTAAGCCATTCCTATACAGGANTTTTCCTACCCTCCAACAGAGCCACACCTGCTCCTAACTTGGTGTCATCTGCAAATGTACTGATGATGGACTCAATCCCCTGGTCCAGATCATCAGTGCACCAACACAACCCCGAGCAGGAATGGTTTGTGTACTGTGCACATGATGGGAGCTGAAGGATCACATCCCATCACAGATGAGAAACTTACAGTAGTTCTTCACATGGTCACTGGGAAAACTGTACTTCTAGGCTAGTCATATTTTACAGAATGGGTGTAAGGAATACATCTGAATATCCTGCTGAAATTACAAGTGAAACAGAAAGCTGCTGCAGCAACCTGGTTTGGTTATTTTAATCTCTGTAAATCACAGTTAAGATTTGGAAAATGTGCACAACTCTCCTAAAGTGCCTAAAGCAAGGACATGGCAGACACTGGAGAGCACATACACACATGACTATCATTCCCTGAATGTCTCTCTCCCAAGGAAAGTGAAATCTAGACTGAAACATGGTCATTCTGCAGGCACCACTTCAATGTCTCATGGACTGCTCTGTCCATAGCCTGAAGAAAGGAACATCCCCAGAGGAGCTTGTATCACTTCTCCCTGATGTGGCATTTAAAAGAAAGGTCATTGCATGTGAGGTGATTGACAGGGAACTGCCAGGGAAGGCACAGCAAAGGGTCACAAAGATGATTACCAAACTAGAACATCTCTCTAACAGAGAAAGACTGAGGGACTTGGGCCTTTTTAGGCTGGAGAAAACTGAAGGAGGATCTTATCAATGCTTGTCAATATTTCAAGGGTGGGTGTGGGAGTTTGAGGGATCCTAGGTCCTGCTTAAACAAAACCATAGGGACAGAGGCCCATCACAGGGGGATGGAGCTGCTCATCCCAGGATATTGTGATATTGTTATTCTTCTCCATTTTCCAGTATCACAGCTTAAAAGTGCCTGACTGATCTCTCTCCCTTCCCTTCCCCGCCTTTCTTGCTTCCACTTCTCCAAGCAGCACTCTCTGATCTCACGGTTCATGAGGGGCAGGGAATTGAACCCCTGAGCCCTTGTAGCCCCCAGCTGGGGGCTGGTTTCAGCCTACCCTCAATCAGACTGAGGGTGGAAGGGGTGCAGGATTCCAGAAGGGCAGTTTGGGCCAACTGAGTCTTGTATTTATTCTACCTGATTGCCTTTTGTATACATGCTCTGTAAATAGAATTTCTCTTTAAAACTTCCAATCAATGTGCAGTGTCCTCATTCCCACTCCTGAAAAGGGCTAAGAGTTGATTCTGCTCTCCAGCTCCTGGCCCAAACCAAAACAGTGGGTGTCAGGAGGCTGTGGACCAAGCCCTGGGCTGCATCAAGAGCAGCGTGGGGGGTTTCTGCCCCTTGGCTCTGCTCTCCTCAGACCCCACCTGCAGTCCTGGGTGCAGTTCTGGAGCCCCCAGCACAGGAAGGACATGGAAGTGTTGGAGCCGGTCCGGAGGAGGCCACCAAGGTGCTCAGAGGGCTGCAGCAGCTCTGCTGTGAGGACAGGCTGAGAGTTGGGGCTCTGCAGCCTGGAGAAGAGAAGGCTTCCAGGAGACCTTACAGTAGCCTTCCAGTGTCTAAAGGGGGCTCCAGGAAGGCAGGGGAAGGACTATTGACAAGGTCTTGCAATGCCAGGACAAGGGGCAATGGGTTTGAACTGGCAGAGGGGAGATTGAAAGTGGATGTTAGGAGGAAGTTGTTTGCAGGGAGGGTGGTGAGACACTGGCACAGGTTGCCCAGGGAGGTTGTGGCTGCTCCCTCCCTGGAGGTGTTCAAGGCCAGGTTGGAGGAGGCTTGGGTGACCTGTGCTAGTGGGAGGTGTCCCTGCCTGTGGCAGGGGTTGGAACTGGATGATCTTTGAGGTCCCTTCCAACCTTACCATTCTATGATTCTATGACAGTCTGCTTTCAGTGGTGCCCAGTGACAGGACAAGGGGTAACAAACTTGAATATAGGAAGTTCGATCTGAACGTGAAGAAGAACTTCTTCACTTTGAGGGTGGTGGAGCTCTGGAACAGGCTACCCAGAGAGTTTGTGAAGCCTCCATTTCCATTCATGTCAAATGCCCTTGAATAGGGACAGGAAAAGCAAGCTGGGGGTGGGAAGCAGCACCTGGCTCCTTCACAGAGCTTTTCACTCCCTTGGCTGGACACAGTGACAGGGTGTATTGGGTCCTCACCCCCTCTCAAGGGGGGAGAAACTGAGGCAGTGTGGGGATGGAGCAGAGCAATTCCTCTTGAGGCCAGGCTGAGAGTTGGGACTGTTCTGCCTGGAGAAGGCTCCAGGGAGACCTTCTGGTGGCCTTTCAGTACTTAAAGGGGGTTATGGGAAAGCTGGAGAGGGACTTATCAGGGAGTGTGGGCATAGGATGAGGAGCAATGATTTTAAACTGGAAGAGGGGAGATTTAGGTTAGATGTTAGGCAGAAAAATTTGATGATGAGAGCAGTGAGGCACTGGAATGAGGTGCCCAAGGAAGATGCAGATGCTCTGGGAGTGTTCAAGACCAAACTGGATGGGGTTTTGAGTGACCTGGTTCAGTGAAAGGTGTCCCTACCCACAGCAGGAGGGTTGGAACTAGACGATCAAGAAGTTCCCTTCCAACCCAATCCATCCCAACCCAAACTCTGGAAGAAGATGCCCAAAAGACTGGGTAAAGACTGGGTAAAGACTGGGAAGGCTTTCAAAACTTGCCTGGATACATTTGTGTTCAACCTGATCTAGGTGAATCTCCTCTGGCAGGGCAGTTGGACTAGATGATCTCGAGAGGTCCCTATCATTATGTGATCCTGTGATACCAGGAATGCAGCACAGTAAGTGAAGAGGCAAGAGAGTAAAAAATGCCTTGGAGGGGCAAATGAGCTTTTCTTGTGCTGCAGCTCTATGTGATCTTCATCGGTGAAGACATTCACAACCTGCAGACTTCCAAGAAGTGACAGCTCACAATAGCACTGTAAACATGTTAGCTCTCTGAAAAATACTGATGGGTGGAAAGAGGAGTTCACTGCTACCAGAAACCAACTGAGATGCTGTTATACCACTCAGCTCCTTCTCATTTTTCTTTCAAAGCTTTGAAAAAAGCCAGTTAAAACATGACCTCTGTGTGTGTTGCAGCACAAGCAAGCTAGACAAACACTGCCAAGTACAAACACGAAAATATATATGTATTTTAATTTCCATTTGGTCATCTTTTATTTAACAGAATTTCATTCTTCCTCAGTAACCAACAATTAAAGTAGTAGTACTCTCCAAAAGCAGCCCATTGATCACAGAGAACTGATGATATTTAAATATACAATAGAAAGAGTGACATGTTTCACAAAGCTGTTTCATCTTCAGGTTTTTAGATTGGAATACAACAGACCCAAAGTAAACATCTTACTAGGTCCAAGAATAAAATACAAACCGACAACAAGTTGTGAAAAGAGAATAGTTCTTGAAACCATACACAGAGAGAACACGATTGGTAGACTTGTCCTGGCTTTACAAATCTCAGACCCCCTGAGTCCTAACAGTCCTAAACTGAGAAACAAACAAACAGCTTTAATCCTGAGGATACAAGCACTGTTTGCAAATTGCTCCTGTAATTGAATGTTTGGGTTTTCGATACGGTGCTGTAGTCATTTCCTTAAGGCTCCAGCAGTAGATCATTGCAGGTGGGGGAAAAAAAAGCATTCGGTGGTTCCTGCTATGCAAGTACTGCAGATGGTGAGAGCCTTAAGGCACAGCTTGCCAATTTAGCCATTTTAGGTGTTGCCATTAGTAGCTGTCAGTCGTTATTCTCATAACAGAGTTGCATTAATAGTTTACAGGAGTGCTTTTATGTTTGCATGAGCACAGAATCAACGGAGTGTTTGGCCCAAATCTTCACTGAGACAGGAGTACTTCCACCATCTGCTGTTGCTTAAATGTTGGGGCAGAAGTCCCTACCTGAAGAGTGGTAACTGACAGGGGAAGGTAAGATGTTACATCACAAGAGCTGTTTCTGATGAGTGTCTAGCTACACCTCTGCAGACTCCTGACCAGAGTCTTTCTTGTGTTCCTCTATAATGAGCTCAGCTGTTTCTCTCATGTTCCATTTCACCCTGTTCCCAGAGATTTGTACGAAGGAAATCTTTAAAACAGTGATCCTCAAGCTCTAGTCTGCAGATTATCAGGGTGTTGAGGCTTTTTACAGTTTTCTCCACTTATTCATAGAATAAAGTATGTACATAATACAGGATGTTATTGAATGCAAGGGGGTAGGAGAAGAGAAGTTGCAGAGCTGGGGAAGTTTTGCAGGACACATTTCACACAACAGTCCATAGGCAGCTAGGGACCCAAGTGATTTAAGAGAGACACTGTTGTCAAGATAAACAAAACTGCAAAACAGTAGTTTTTTAAGTGTCAGGTATTCATATGTGACCCTCTGGACATACTCATAGTTTTAGAATCACGTTTTCTATTATTTAATTCCTTCTCCCTCTGATACATGAAACATGCAAATAACCCTCAGGGAAAAAAAAACCAAACATATTTAAAGGAAAGTGATTAGACACCAAGTCCCATCAAGGACACAATGCAACCAAACCCAGGAACTCTTTCAAGTTACCATAATCTTAAGCAGTACTTGCAATAATCACCAATTTAATATTTTTAGACTTTACGTGTCATGCTCAAAGTTGTCAGTTTCCTTTAAATCATCTCCACTCTGGTTGACTAATGACTACAATTAACATCACCAGCAGCACTGTTTGAAGACAACAGGACATAGATCATCAGCTACATACAGCTCAAAGGCTGCATCATTAGCACAAGACATTAAGGTGCACAGAGGGGATTCCCACACTGCTTACTCACAGCCTTCTACACAGAGTAGGTGCTGATACTGATGGCAGGGCAGATTTTTCTTCTGAGCAAGCACTAAATTCTCCCACAAAATTGTCTTCACAGCAGGACTTTGCAGAATACATCCCTCCTTTCCCTTCCTATGGACAGGCAGCTAAGCATTGGCTTTACAGGTGACATTTTTTACAATGTCATTTTTTACATTTTTACATGATACCCAGGTCCCAAAATCCACCGTGGAAACAGCAGCAGCAGAAGCTGGCATACACATCAGCTTTAAATACATCAAGTTTGTGTTAGGAAGACAGAAGGATGTTCTCTCTCCTTTCTGACATCAGATGTGTGGTGAGGTTTTAAGTTTCCTCTTACGTTACAGAGCAAGTGAAAGCCTATCTTACCATCGCATTAAAATGACTTATCAGGTCACTCCAACTCCCTGGTGCTGTTCTCCACAGGTCTTGTCTCCTTACAGGTGTGCAACTCCTGTCCTCCTCTCCCTGCAAGACTTCTTCAGCCAGGCAGGGCATGCTATTCCACATATGCCTTCGGGTCTGAGTCTGCCTGGGGCCCCTCTCCAGGGAATGATCTGGTATCATGCACTGATCTATTAAACCACGTTCACAAGCTCAGTTACTGCACCTACAATTTCTTGTGGTCACACAAGATTTAGGAAACTCCACCACGTCCATACAAGATAGGTCATGGGGAAAGTGGGAACTCTGCTTAGAATGTAGATGGAGGACACAAGATACCAATTCACTTCTTGCAATTGTTCATACAAGCTCACTCATACAATTTTTGCCATTCGTATGTTTTTCCACTGCAGGCTTGCTTCTGTTTTTATTTCAATTATTGTGTTCTATCATCTCCTATTATCTTTTTCCCTTGCTTTTTTCTGCCCTTAAATTTCTATTAACCAAGGGATCTGATTTGAGCTGCCTGCCTTTAGGCACTGCTGTGTGCTGCTGCTGATGCGACAGCCTCTTGAAGGAATCACAGCAGCATTTCAGCATCAAATACAAATCCTGATTAACCCCCACCATTTGTCTGCTGCAATCTGACACATATGCCAATTCTCTGGCAGTGCATTCTCTGCCAACAGCAAAAGCAAGCTCTGTCATACCTCTATTAGGCAGGACTTGCTGTAAGTGACCAACTCAGGAGCAGCAGAGCTGGGTGACCCCACCTGTCCCCACAGATGAAATACTTTGGCCAAAGTGGGGGAAAAAAAAAAAAAAAAAAAAAAAGGCTGCCATAAGGAAATATCAGAAGCTTGGAGCCTCTCTGTTTTGCCTGGGCTTAGTGCTTCCCCTCCATTTGGCAGTGGGGAGATGAAAACTGGATGTTAGGAGGAAGTTCTTTGAAGTGAGAGTGGTGAGACACTGGCACAGGTTGCCCAGGGAGGTTGTGGTTGCTCCCTCCCTGGAGGTGTTCAAGGCCAGGTTGGAGGAGGCCTTGAGTGACCTGTGCTAGTGGGAGGTGTCCCTGCCTATGGGAGGGGATTGGAACTGGATGATCCTTGAGGTCCCTTCCAACCTTACCATTCTATGATTCTGTGATTTGTGTTCCACAGCAATACCATCAACTCAGATTTTTAACTCACTGCAGAAACCCTTTCTTTTATTCTTTCTTATTAAACTCAGTTTGTACAAGCCTGACATGTCTGTTATGAATCAAAACAGTTTACACATACAAAACATTGAGTGATGAAGTGGTAGGAGCTTGTGGCCTATACTTCCACTCCACCACTGCCCAGCATACAACAAGTTGTTATTTTCAAACAACCAAATCACTTTGTAAATTGTGCAATCCAACACAGGGCAATGATGGTTTATGAAGAGAAAAAAATTAGGATCCCAAAAGCTAATAGGAAAAAATTCCCACACAACTGAAAGCTGAAATGTAGACTGTAGGGCATGGCTAAGCCACTGTGCTAATTACAGACTCTTAACACAGGCTCATTCAAGGTTACAGAGCAATACAGGATGAGGGTCCACTCTACCTGGCTTGCACTTTTCATTTGGTTCTAAATAAAATGCAAATGTTCCCACTATAGTTAAAAGAAAATAAGTACTTTTCAAGGCCCTCAAAAGAAGATCCCCCCTGAGCAAGCCCAGAAGTCCTTACTGGGCAGCCAACATTTCCTTTTGGTAGTCTTCAGAGTAATACCTTTTTTCCATCCATTATACAGGCAAGAAAGGCATTGCATCAGGGGACATACTCCCTTTTTTCACCATTTCCTCAATGTATATTCAGATCAAACTCCACAGGAAAGCAGAAGACCCCTGGTTTGTAAAGGTCTTAGAGGAAAACATTTCAGTAGGTTTCTAAAGAAATCAAGCATAACTGGGATCAACAAACATCCTCACATAAAACGGGGACACATTTTTCACTCCTGCAGTTCAAACCAGAGTTAGTGATCAGTGTCATGTGTAAACACAATGGGAACCTCTTCCACTGAGATTTTACTCCACGCTGGCTGTGTTTCTGTTTTGCTACCTGAGGAGTGAGATAATTTATTTTCTTGATTTTACAGCCTGCTTCAAATTTCATGGACTAAAGTACTGTATGATCACAAGCTGCTTGCAAAAATCCCTGTCCTTAGAAGGCCATGATGCAGTTAGCCACGTGATGAAGTGATTTTTCAGCATAATTCTTTGAGACCTTTGCTCTTGCCTTTCACATTTGTATTATCTTACAAATTCGTCCTGGTACCCAATGCTGAACATGCCCTACAGGCAAATAAAGATTATCAAACTCAAACTCAGCACTCCCTCGCCCCCCAATCCTATTTTAATATTCTAAACAAAACCCTGAGGCCTGTTTTTTTAATTTTTCTCTCTTCCAGGCTCTTTCAAACTTGATTTTTTCAAAACTCTTGATGAACAAATACACTGATAATAACAGAAACAACATCATAACAGGGACATGACCAAAGCTTATTGCAAAGTGTTTCCCAGGTCCTTCCAAACAGTAGTTGTTGTGACACGTGGCAAACATTTTAATTTCCCAAACAGAACAGGTAAATAATAAAAGGCATGGACAAAATATTGCCAGGTTACAGTTTTGTCAGGCAGTGTGCTTAGGCTTTGCTGTGACTGTGATTCAGTAATACAAAGAGCATTCCATGCAAGGTACTGAGCTGAGTTCTTTAAGAGACATTAAAGCAAATCTGCTTTTCCACATAGCAATGACCTCTCGAGGTCCCTTGTACTCCTGTAATTCCATTTTAAGTTTATTTATGTCTCCACAAATACCTTTTGCAACCAGGCAGAGCACATTGGCAGAGTGCAAAAACATCTTTTAAAATATGCTATACAGTACATTTACAGTTCTGTAAAGACATCTTAAAGCTATGTTACAACTAACAACTATTAGGAGCCTGTGTGTCTGTTGGAGCTTAGTGGGATGCTTTACCTGTCTTTAGAAAGCCAAGAGACAACTCTGGTTACAGGAGAAAGGCTTTGGCCACAGAAGTTTCCATAACTTTTCCATATGTCTTTAAACATTTGCTTTATGGAAGAGACATCACAGAAGGGAATATTTTTAGATATTGCCAAATGTCTGAAGCCATTTGTCTTCCTTTTTTTCTCCTCTTTTTCTCCACTTAGTTTCTTGGACAGGTGTATTCAGTTTTTTCCACTAAGTTCCTTATATTGCAGGATTAAATTTTTTTTATATGCCATTATCAGCATGCATAATTACAGCAAGGTTTATGCTACTCAGTATAAAACAAAGGTAAGAAATTAAGAGGAATACCTCCCAAGCATTGGAAATTTATTTTTTAGCACTTCAACTCTGCTATAAAAATTAGGCATCAATTCTGAGGATAATAAAGCTTGGAAAAAGTGTTCAGTCCAAATTTATTCTATTAAAAATTGACCTACCTATAAAGATTTTCTACAAGAGGCAAGGGGAAGGTGGGAACCCTTTATGTGCCCTGATGTGTAAAAGAGAAATGCTTTCAAAGAATACTGAGAGCATGTCAAGGATAATTATTTTCATTACTCATTTTCATAATCTTATCCAATGTCACAACTGCAGCTACCACTGCCAGAATTTCCTTCGGCTCAGTAAGTGCTGCAGCCAAGACCTGCTGCCCAACTTGTTACCAGTGAGGATCTCACTGAGAAAGTAGTTTTGTTCTTGGTGAAAGATGAGGTCCCAGTTACATAAAATTAAAATGTATCCTACTTTCAGTCTCTGGAAAGAATATATTAATACTCCTTAACATGAAGCTGAAATCAGGCATCAGAAGACATTACATAAATTACACAAATGAAGGACCTACAAACAAAACAAACTTGTAAGCTTCAAACCAAACATTAAGCCTCATACAGCTGAGCAGATACACTGTCTCCAAAGCTGCTCTGTGGGAACGTCAGAGGCAGTTGCATTTTCTGACCAGACAACTGATATGCTCCAAAATCAGCACTGTGCTGGTTTACACCAGGCTTTGGCCCAGGCAAGCAGCCGTGAAGGGTTTGATCACCACTGTGTTTGCATACATAGGAAATACTGAGTGAATTCCAAAGCCCTTGCAAGGAGAACATTTTTACTGATGTTAGAGTTTTATCTGACAAGGATATAAAAATCAGATTGACAGCAATCTGCTATTCCACTAAGCATAAGTGTGGGCGCACATAACATACATTCACATATGGCACATATGCAAACTCTAGAGACATCCCTCACCTCTCCAGCCTGATGTTACAAGGTAGGTGGAAAATAGGAGTAAAATAGTATCTAAGAATTCATCAGTCTTTCAAGGCCCTCAAATCACAGGAGTAGTATTGTAACAGTTTCTACTACTGAAAACTCGTAGGACAGACTGAAAAGATGTCAGGCTCTGTATCTTTTCTCTTTGCATTTCATAACACAGACCATGAAAACAGAGCAGAAAGGCAATGGCTTGTTCAGACAAGCTCCTGCAACACGGTGGCATGTTGGGGCACACACCACTTATCTGCATTGCTAATGAACTGAGAAGCAGGAGAGCTTTATCTGCCTGCTGCCTGGGCTAATCAAGGGTGATGCTGGAAGAGACAGGGTTGTCTCAGCCCTGAGAAATGACAAAGCTGCCACCAGACAAGTTACAGCTAAACTCGGAGATGTCATGCTTCCAAGATTTCAGCCTCTGCTCTCTCTTAACTCATCCCAACAAAATCATGCAGTTTATAAGGAGAGATGACCTACACGTGCTGTTGAAACTTCAGTGATGATTGAAGTGCTGGAAGAAATTCTTTAAATGTGGTGCTTGGGAGGTGGAGTTGCTGTGAGCCATCTCCTCCCCTGTGGTCAGTATATTCTCACCTAATCCCTGCATTACCCAGACATGCTCTTACAATATCTGTAACTATCCCAACATCTTGGTGGGCACCCTGTGTCTTCTCACTCTGATTGCAGAGTTAAGCCCTAAAAGAAATTACATTATTGACCCAGCACACAAATCAGTCAGCACACAAAGATGACACAGCCCAATTTTCCCAATCCCTAGCAAAACCTGTTATCCTTTTGAGGTAAAATGTGTTTCCCTATTATGGCACATAGTCAATACATACAGTTACACTACAACCAAAACAAAAATGTCCTAAACACATAGGCTGAGATGTTTGACTACGACTGATTAATATTAATCCTTGCTTGGAGTGGGATGCTGCTGTTCTATGGAAAGTTTTACTATATTAATAATGATGTTGTCTCAATATACAATCTATAATATATCTAAGTACATTGAATAGGTATGATTTCTTGTATAAACCTTCAATTAAATACACTGTTCTGACAATGTCACCTTGTGTGCTAGCCAGAAACTGGTAAAAATATATATATGTATCCAAACTCCCAGTGCACAGGATTCAAGGATTAACTTTTAACCTCTGCTGCCAGGATTTACCTTCAAATTCCAGTTATTATGCTGCATTTAGAGGGCTGTTTTCCCATTCCAAGGGAGAACAGAGTTCTCAAAATAATTCTTGACATGCACCCAAACTGCAAGAGAAGGAACTTCAATGTGTCCCACATTACAACACCCAGCTCAGGGTAACAAGCCAGGTTACTTGCAAACTGCAAAGGAAAAGTTAAGGAAGAAACCTCACAGATTCATACAGCCAAACAACAAAGCTGTCAAAGAGTTGGTTCCAGTTCATCTGAGATCTTTTTCGTCACAATGCTACATGGTTTATGCCAAATCACAATCCTAAGCCACACGGATTTTTTGGAAAACCAATTCCTGCAGTTAGGAAATATTCAACCGGTTACAGGATCTCCGTGGCCTTAGATTCTCTCTTTATCCTTCCACACTACATGAGCACTGCAGAGAGAAAACAAACCAGCAGTCAGCATGCTAGCTGCAATATGGCTTCCTAGGAGAAGGACAATGTTTAATTGGCTTTGCTATTTTCCTCTGTCCAGAGTCTGTCTCTGTGTGTGCAAGCATGCACACATTTTCTTCTCTCTTTTGTGGTGCATTTCACTGACATATTGAGCAGTCACTGATTTCCACAGCATCTGTTTACCATAACTTACAAAGTCAAATGGGAGGATTATATTGTATTTACAAACAAGTTGGCACTTACAGAATAAATTATTGATTCCTCCTTAGTTTTTTATTTTTTTTTTTTTTTCCTTTTTTTTTTTTCCTCTTCTTTTTCACCCAAGGGCATCCAGCATTCTGGTGGAATAGTGAAACCTGCTGCCATTATGCTACATGAACATGAGTAAATAGGATTCCAGCTGGCACACTCTTTCCCAATAGTTTACTTGCTGCTGAGAGGCAATGCATTCCACCTCAGTTCATGTCCAGAGCTCAGGAGCTGTTAGTCAAGTGAAAGCAAAGGCTGCATGTTTTCTTCCTCATTCTTATCCATGCGTTTCAGCACCCCAGGATCCACAACTGACTGAGACCTGCAGAGGGACAGCATATTTACTTCACATTTCTAGAGCAAAACAAATGCTGGCAAACCTCAGCTTTCTTGTGTTTATTTCAATTTCTCATAGGGATTAAAAATAATGGTGCAGCATTATTCAAGCATCTGATCGTCACAAATAGTCAGAAAATACCTTCAGGGAGTGACTAGATGGCTTTGAAGGGGTTACTGCTGGTTCCTGGATACAGGAGAAAAAGGTGGAACAAAGTGGATCTTCAGTGAAATGGTGAACAGGCAGCACACAACAGAGCACACAACAGAGGGTAAACTAAGCTGTCGTTTGTACTGACTTAAGCACTGACCGTCTCTAGCAGAAGTTATATGGCACTGGGTTGCTAAAGAAGGTACAATTCAGACACCCAGCTGGCTAAAGGCACACTGCTATCAGTGGCATGTGTCAGCTGGAAGCACACTTAAGTACAAGGGTGACATCCTAGGGAATCCTGTCATGCCCAGCAGGATTTCTGGAGCAGAGGACATATCTATCAAACATTCATCAGCAAAGCTAAACAGAGCATAGAAGGATGGTAAGGGCAAATTCAGTGATGATGATAAAAATCTGTCTGATTTTCTGAGTCATCAGAGAAATGAACCACTGGCATTGGTAATCTGCAACAGATGTGTGTGAGGGATAAAAGGAAACCCCAAGGTCAGGCTTGCTGGGGCTCTGAGCAACCTGATTTAGTTGAGGATGTCCCTGCTTACTGCAGGAGGGTTGGACTAGATGACCTTTAAAGGTCTGCATTCTGTGATTCTATTCTGTGCTTCTCCAGCACAATCAAGATGCTCCATTGAGAACAAAGGTCAAAGTGCTACAATGAGGTCTTACATCACCTGTGTCTCAGCTTGTCAAACAGCAGTCACTTCTGGGCTACAGTAAGAGCAACTGATGTTAGATGCTTCTTTAGTGAGATGAATCTCAAGCTAGAAATGCCTACTTCTCTCTCCTTCTGCAAAGACAATTCAAGATGACTAGAGCAGGTGTACATCTCTGTGCTGTAGGTATCTATTTGGTTCAGTTATAGCACACTGTGACTGCAGCATTGCTACAGATTTGTCAGTGGGGAGGGCTACAGCACAAGCAAAAACCTTCATGAGTTCTGACCTGTCCCAGAAAACCAGAGTCAGTCATCCACTCATAAACAGGCATCACCCATTGAAATCAATGAAGGAGGCTGAGAGCAGGAGGCAATTTGGTCTTTCTCAAAAGAAATCTAAAGAAAAGCAGAAGAAAAAAAAAAATCTGAATGAAAGCCTAGGTGAAAAATATTAAACTCGAGGATACTTTGTAATAATACTTAACCCAATTCCCTTACCAGTGCTAAAGCCTAGAAAAAGAGTTTTAAATTTCTGATGGTCTCTCTTCTGATAAACATAATTTACAAAAATTAATTAAAACTGTACAATAACCCTCATCAAGAATGCTGGTCAGTTCCTCAGGCAGAAAACTGAGCCACTGCATGAAAAATGCTGTTCAAAAATCTTTACAATGTCCTGTGCCAATGCAAAGCTGATTGAAAATTTGCTAGTGGGAAGCTGTACTCCCAGAAAATCCAGTTCATCAAGATAAAAAGTGCTGTGGAAATGTAATAACTTCAAAGGATTCCCAATTGAATGCAAGCACTAATAGAAAACTGAGCCTCTTCCTCAGCTGCCAACTTTTGAGCAGCCAGGGTTTCCAGTTCTCATGTGGGGAAGTGAAGGGGAGCTGGAAAGGCTGCAAATCTAGCCTCAAATTCCCAGTAAGGCAGTACTGGCCATAAATTCCAAGGGCCTCCAAAATCCTTGATGCCAAGGCAGATGTGAAAATGCAGCTGCTGATCTGTGGCTTGCAAGCTCAGGAGCCTAAATGCCTTGAAGAAGAAGGAAAAATAATTCTCATTCAGCTTTAAATCAATATTTAGTGTCATGTTTCTTTCCATTCAGCAGCAACCCGTGAATGAAGGCATGTCAAAGGAAAAACATTTGTGGAAGTCTGTAGGACCTTCTACCTACATCTTCCAAATAAGTTTACAGATGTTCTTCAATAAATTCTCAATACAAAACAAAATAAAGCAAAAAGCCATAAACAAACAAAAAACAATAGGACAGAGTTGTATCACAAATCCTCCCTGCAGAGGAGAGGAACCAAAGCCACACACAGATGCTCTGCAAAGTTTATCAACCCAGACATCTGCCCTGGAGGGTGAGGTGAGAAGAGGATGCAGATCTCCACCTGGGTGCCTCAGCCATGAGAGCTATGGCTGGACACAGACAGAAGCAAAGATGACTTCTGAGACAGCTAAAATGGTGCCAGCTGACTTGAACGTGTTCTCCTCAAAGGCCTGTGCTACAGAAGGGATCACCTGCTTGTCTCCACCACCCTCCTCACCTTCAGGTAGAGGTCACCCAATTCCCCAAGCATTCAAGGAGATGCATAGGAACAGCAGTGGTTCATATGTGAGTGAAAATAGAATCATAGAATGGTAAGGTTGGAAAGTAGCTCAAGGATCATCCAGTTCCACCCCCCTGCCATAGGCAGGGACACCTCCCACTAGCACAGGACACTCAAGGCCTCATCCAATCTGGCCTTGAACCCCTCCAGGGAGGGAGCAGCCACAACCTCCCTGGGCAACCTGTGCCAGTGTCTCACCACCCTCACTGCAAACAACTTCCTCCTAACATCCACTTTCAATCTCCCCTCTGACACTTCAAATCCATTGCCCCTTGTCCTGTCATTGCAAGACCTTGTCAATAGTCCCTCCCCAGCCTTCCTGTAGCCCCCTTCAGATCCTGGAAGGCAACAAAGAAATGAATTCTCAGCAGGATTTTGGTTTAAGAAAGATATTCTTTCAGAGCAATAAACTGATTTTAGAGTGGCAAGCCAAATTAAATAGGAGAATTGTTGGAGGTCTGCTAGACTTTCTAAGTTAAGCACTTTTCATTGACTTACTGTCATGGGGTTTTACACATGAAAGTTTTTCCTCTGCACTAATATACCAAACTGAGTCTGGTTTTAAACTGAGATAAAGAATCCATGAGGTGCCAAATTTAAGTTAAATTTAACTTTTAATGAAACAAGATCTTATCTGTTTTGTCTTCACCTTTCTATTTCTGTTCTAACACAGTCTGGGTACTTAACACATCAAAGTCCAGGACTTTCTGTCCATCTTGCTACCACTCCCTTCTACTTGGTACCAGCACAGCAAGTCTACTTAGTGCTTTTTAATATCCAACAGCAAGGCAGGAGGATTCCAGCAGGTGCTGTAGACACACTAACTGAAAAAGAATGCAAAGAAGATGAGGAAATTTCAGCTCAATATTATGTAGAAACATATTTTCTGCAGTACATCTCATACTGTGTCAGCTAATCCAGACAAAGAATTTCAGTTGGAAGCTTTCACTGAAATGTAATTCTGCAAGAAGGATTTTTTTTTTCAAGCACAATTTGAAGGAGAATAAAAATTCTGCAGAAAAGGATGAAGAATTCTGGTCAATCCACTGCTTTTCCATTTGATAATGAAGAATTCTGGTCAATCCAGTGCTTTTCCATTTAAGAATGAAGAATTCTGGTCAATCCAGTGCTTTTCCATTTAAGAATGAAGAATTCTGGTCAATCCACTGCTTTTCCATTTAAGAATGAAGAATTCTGGTCAATCCACTGCTTTTCCATTTGATAATGAATAATTCTGGTCAATCCACTGCTTTTCCATTTAATAATGTGCTTGCCAAGGACATCCTGGAAAAGTCTGCTCCAAAGGGTCTTGTAACAGGTCTCCTTATAGTTTCTTGTGCATCTTTGGATGAAACTATTTCCTTTCATGTCTTTATTTTTGCTACAATAAGACTAATGCATTTCATCTCCTAAATTCCACCTGTCTTAGCAAGAGAGCTTCTCTGCTGTCTCAAAAGTCTTGTATTAGGTAAAAAAATCATAGATAAATCTATTGCTCACTTTCCCCTCCCCCTGGCTACTTCCTGATCCATTTTCTCCACTACTTGTGCTAATTGAATCTTTGTCATATGGCTTTAGTACCTTTTTAGCTTCTCCTTATCCTGGTTCACTCCCATCCAATTTCTTGCCATTGCCCCTGTCAATGCACTGTAGATTTTTTCAACACAAAATCCTTAATTTTAATTCCTCTTTTTTTTTGTTTGTTTGTTTTTTCCTTCTATTCCTATGGTAATCTCCTCTCTGTTGTCCCCTCTCTGTTTCCCAAAATAAATCTCCCTTTCAAACCTCAGTGTCCTCCCCAGTCTATGCAGTGTTTTCCAGCCAAAACTTTGTGGATGAGGAGTCTGAAAACATTTTATCCTGTTTGATCTGCTTCCAGGGCCTCTTTTGTATCAAATATCACCTCCTGAAACTGAGTTTTTAGCTTTAGCATATTCAGACTTCATTTTAATGACTTTCCATATTGGTTTCTGCCCTGTTAATTTTTTTTTGATTCATTGCTAGGCTTACCCCTTACAAACTGCTCTCTGAATTTTGTAGCCCTGCTCAACCTTTTCCATCACCTTGCTGTAATCTTCCTCCTTTCTCTTCTACTGCACTGGTAAGATTGGACCAGGTTGGACTTCCCAAGTGAATCATCTCACTGCTTTCATAGTTACTGGAGAGGTAACTAACTCTTCCTATTTTTCACTTTATTTTAGAGTATTTTTACTTTATCTTCTCAAAGAGAGCATCAGAATGGTAGGATGTTTACCAGACTGGAGTATAGCAGTTGGCACTGATTTTTGCCCTGGTTCTCTTCCTTACATTTTCTCCTATTGTGTGTAGTGACTGTGACTGACAGTTCAGGTGGTGGAAATGTCTGGCATTCTACAGACTGCTGGGTACCAAGCACAGAGCTATGATATGGAGGAAGGTAGAAGTTATCACCACCATGCAGCTGGATAATAGCTCCCGGGTTGTGCTCTGCACCGAAGCTCACTCCAGCCATCACTGTTTCTCTAAAAGAGAGGCTGGGGTGGGATACCTGGAGTCCTGTGTGCAGTTCTGGAGCCTCCAGCACAGGAAGGACATGGACCTGTTGGAGTGGGTCCAGAGGAGGGCCACAAAGATGCTCAGGGGGCTGGAGAAGCTCTGCTATGAGGACAGGCTGAGAGAGTTGGGGCTCTGCAGCCTGCAGAAGAGAAGGCTTCCAGGAGACCTTAGAGTAGCCTTCCAGTGTCTGAAGGGGGCTACAGGAAGGCTGGGGAAGGACTATTGACAAGGTCTTGCAATGACAGGACAAGGGGCAATGGGTTTGAAGTGGCAGAGGGGAGATTGAAAGTGGATGTTAGGAGGAAGTTGTTTGCAGTGAGGGTGGTGAGACACTGTCACAGGTTGCCCAGGGAGGTTGTGGCTGCTCCCTGCCTGGAGGTGTTCAAGGCCAGGTTGGAGGAGGCCTTGAGTGACCTGTTCTAGTGGGAGGTGTCCCTGCCTATGGCAGGGGATTGGAACTGGATGATCCTTGAGGTCCCTTCCAACCTTCCCATTCTATGATTCTATGATATCAGCTTATTCACACACAGTCCTATAATACCCACTGCAGAAATCATTGGCTGAGCTCAGCTCACAACCCACATGTAATAATCAACACCATGGTCTATAGCCAAGTGATCTTCTAGAGGTAGTAATAAAAAATAATCTTCCTAGGTAATAAACAGAAAACTACCTGCAGCTTCACAAAAGAAGAGGAAAGCCAATGTTAACCTTATGGCAATACTAGAAGACCACAGTACCCTTAACCCACCTTTTCATGGATTTGGGAGAGAGATCCTTTTCTATATCCTTTGCTGGAGTGCTGTAGGAGTCCACATTGCATTCACTGTCATCATCATATTCATGGTCAAGCAGTGTTCTTGCCCACGTCCCCATGTCATAGGGGGGCAACATTCCTCCAAACTCTGAAGGCAGGATCTCAGGGTGTATTAGCTGATGCAGACTGTTGAGGTTATTGCCATGCAGGAATATCTGTATGCACACACCCAGATTAAAAAAAAAAAAATAATAGTATCAGAAAAATCCCCAAAGCCCCAATTACATCATCATTTATTAGGGCATAAGGTATAGTTTCAATATTCTGGTGATGGGCTAACAGAGATGGCCACCAAGGCACACATCACCTCTACCTTAAGCATGGTCATACTATGTTCACAAACCTACAAAAGTAATTAGAGCATGAATGACATAAAATATTTGCAGGACAAAGGGCCTAAGGAGGATAAGAAATGATGTCTGGTAACTAGGTGGCCTGAAGGTCAGACACACAGAATGCCTACCTCCTGTTATTTGCTCTCCTTAATCCTGGGAATTAAATTAATAAATCAAGAGCATAAATAATAAATAAAATTAATATTCAATATACACACTGGGAAATATGTATTGACTTTCAGCATCCAGCCATGAGTTCTATCAAGAAGATAAATTGTGCAATGTAATGAAAACTCCACTGCAAAGATTTTCTTCCTTCATATGCTGGTGCTGGTAAATACCATCCACACTTGCCAATGTATGAAGTAAGTAATAATAGCAAAACAATCTCTTTGACAACAATGAGAGAACAGCTGATGGGCTATTGGATATTTTCTGTCACTGTTCTGGTGGATTTATTTTCATAGATTATTTACATTCTTATCTATCTCTTTTAGTATGGCATGTGTACTTGTACTTATCTTTATGTTTAACCTTACTGTTTCTCATCAGAGATATGGAATGCCTGACTGATGAGCACTAGGAACAGAGCACCTCTGCACTGGAACAGTGTTCTCCTTGGACTGAGATGCAGCTGGGTTTAATGATCTTAGACGTTGCCTCCAACCTTAATGATCCTATGCTACTAGGCACCTTTTGACTTTCCACTGGGTGGAAATGCCTGCTCTTGGGTACATCTACACAGATAGCTCATGACAAGTCTACCCTAAACTAGCAAGCAAGATGGGCCAGGATTTACCCTTTGGGAGTAGGGGCAAGTGCCACTGCACAGTTCACATCCATATGGTTACAATCCTTTCATCTCCAGAACAAGCTCACCTCATCCATATTGCTCACTGGGCCATGCCACCCCCTGGTTGTTCCTGGGCAATGTCTAAGCACCAGCTGGTACCAGCCAGTGCCCTGCCAGAAAGTGTCTGTACAACTAAACAGTTGGAGTGGGCAGTGCCCTCCTCTCTATAATTGACTAGCACAGAAGCAGCCAAGAAGGCAAGGTGGGATGATGCCACCTAACAGCTGAATGCTGTCTGTACCCCACAGGGCAGCACAGACAGATGCCACCTCACCTTGCAAGGACTTCCCTGGACATCTATACCTCTAGCACTAGTTATCAAGAGTTAAATTCAAAAGACAGAAAGACAAAAAGACCAAATATAACCCTCTCTTGCACTGCCTATTTCATCTACCAGTCAGCTGTGGAGATAGGAAGCTTCATATGACCATGCAAACTCAGTAATGTTCTGTAATGTTCTTTCATCTCAGAAACGGATCTATTCTTGTGTGAAAGAACAAATACATTAAAGTAATTGTTTCATGGTGTCTTTCCAATGGAATGTTTCACTTCTTGGCAACTGTGTTTATATATGTCTAGCACTACATTTCTCTGAATATAGTTATCAGTTGCAGAGGTATCAGATACATTAAGGGAAAAAAATTAATTCAAGATAAACACAAGAGGTATGGGTTTAAACTGGAAGAGGGGAGATTGAAACTGGATGTTAGGAGGAAATTCTTTGCAGTGAGGGTGGTGAGACACTGGAACAGGTTGCCCAGGGAGGTTGTGGAGCACAGAAGCACAGAATGTGATCTTTGATCACATTCTGTGCTTCTGTGCTCCACAATCTCCCTGGAGATGTTCAGGACCAGGTTGGACGAGGCCTTGAGTGACCTGTACTAGTGGGAGGTGTCCCTGCCTATGGCAGGGGATTGGAACTGGATGATCTTTGAGGTATCTTCCAATCTTACCATTCTATGACTCAATGAAATAACAAACCTGATAAAACCCTAAGAAAATTCTGTTGAGTTTGAGTTTTTTTCACAATCATTCACTCTGCTTCTTCTGGTTTTTCTTTAAAGCTGATTTTAAATTTTATGTGCTGAGCATAACTTTCACATTTTGACACGTTTTGGACTTTAAATCCATATTTAACCAGCTGACTGTTTTATAAGGATATCCTGCGTTGCCAAAAGAGCTGTAAAATGCCAGTGTTTTGCAAACTATCTGTCACTGGTTCAATGTGTCTAAAGAATGTAGCTGCTTAACTGATAAGTACCCCTGTTCAACTGCCTTGTTGCTTATTTTGAATGTTGTAACATGCTCACGAGCTGTACTTTACCTCCTGGTTATGCATACACAACACTTGACTTTAAAAGGCCTCAAATCTATCTGGCACTGTAATGTTCTTTGTTGAAGCTGTAGTCAACAGAGTGCAGCTGGATCCTGAAAAATGGGTTTTCATCTGCATATTTATAACAGGTATTACATAAAAGGCTTTGTGATCTATAGTTCAAAATCTGTGAATAGCAGAGGCCTCTCAAGCATAACCTGTCAGCAAAAAAAAAAAACCTAGCTAAATGCCATGCATCATTGTAGCCTCTCAGGCTATGTTTGAGGAGAGAAAATACAGAGCTTCTTAAAGAGCTGATCCCATTCAATTAAAAATAAAATAAAATAAAATAAAATCATCACCTTCTTGGTAGCTGCTTTGTATGTGATGCTGATGACAAAGTCCCTGCTACAGAAATAATATCAATGCCCTATCACCACCAAGCTCTAATTTAATATCAGTCTATGTCCTATCACCACCAAGTCCTAATTTAATATCATCTATGTCCTATCACCACCAAGCCCTAATTTAATTGTGCTGATGCAAATGCATAAATTCAGCAACGTCTCAGAGACTGCTTGTGCTATGCACAAACACACACACAGAAATTTGCTTGGCTTTTATTTGAATCAGGATAGGCAAACTACTCTATGCCAGCCATTTATTTTAGTTAATGTCAAGGAAATCACACTAGGAAAGGATTTGGTACTCGTTACCCCTGTTCTTAAAAGACACAAATAATTTTAACCAAGACTAAATTGAACAAAATTGAACAGAATCTTAACAGAAACTGTAACACTGGCAAGACTTTTTTTATATAACCCAGGAGAAGGCATATGTCTGCATTTTAAAAGACACTTATGTGCACTGCTTGACTGTGTCCTTAAAGGATAACACTAAGTTTCTTAACCAGTTAAAGATGCTCTTTATGTGCAGATGTATTTTAAATAGCTGCCATCAATAACAAGCTGAGCTATTGTGTGTATCTACTTTATTAAAGGATGATTCATCTGCTGACTACAACTGCCAGAGAATGGACAATTAAACTGCAGAATACCCTTTTTCGTGTCTTCTCCTTTAGAAAGGGCCTTATGACTGTGTAGAGGGCATGGATATACCACGGCTGATTGACGAAATGTATTCCTCCAAACCGAGCTGGAAAACTGTCCTGTGTGTCAAAAACAAAGAGATACAACATGAGCTGACTCTTGACACAAGTTGCACACACATTATTATTATTATTATTATTATTATTATTATTATTATTATTATTATTATTATTATTATTATTATNAACAGGTCACTCAAGGCCTCCTCCAACCTGGCCTTCAACACCTCTAGGGAGGGAAGCAGCCACAACCTCCCTGGGCAACCTGTGCCAGTGTCTCACCACCCTCACTGCAAACAACTTCCTCCTAACATCCAGTCTAAATCTACCCTCTGCCAGTTCAAACCCATTGCCCCTTGTCCTGTCATTACAAGACCTTGTCAAAAGTCCCTCCCCAGCCTTCCTGTAGCCCCCTTCAGACACTGGAAGGCTACTCTAAGGTCCGTCTAAGGAAGGGAGGTTGTGGTTGGAACTGGAGGATCTTTGAGGTCCCTTCCAACCTTACCATTCTATGACTCTATGAATACTATTGCCATATTCATCATGTGCCCTCATTCTCTCTTTGCCTGATTGATCATATACACACAAACAAAGCAAGAAGCTGCTTCTGTCCCCTGTATCGTAGTTACAACACTGAGCAAGGAAGCAAGAGGTGCAAAGAGGTTTGTAAATTGATGTGGTCTGCATAAGTGGGATGAGAGGTTCAAAAGCTTAGTTGAGGCACTGTGCAAATGGACATTTTCTCTTCTCTGCAGACATGGAGAAGCATCCAGCAGATGTAATCTACAAAGCATCATTTGAAGAATATTGATTTTAGGTCATACAGCACACAGTAAAACAATAGCTAAGAGAAAAATCATAGGCTATATCAACTAATCCAGGGCTGTCAGATAAAGAAGGCAGGAAGTGTAGGAAGGAAATCTTTCAGGAAATGCTTCAGACAGGAATATAATTTGAGCAAGGGCACGTGTCAAGAAGCTTCCTTAGTTCTGTGAACATCTACAGACCTGTGGTAACAACGAAGCCTGAAGAGGTCACTTGCTCCTTTCAAAAGTACCATTCAAATACTGGCAGGCAGTCCTAATCAGGGAGGTCTTTGCATTAGAGGGCCACCTGCCTCCAAATTGCAACAGCCTGGTGTGTTACTGGATGAAATACTTTGCACACAGGAGGCAATGCCCTAACAATAATCTATAGGGAGGATGACAGCTACAACTCACCACTAACACCCGGCTGGCCACAGCCACTGCAATTGAGAGTCTATTTCACAAAGTTTCTCCATACATCTGAGTAACAACAGCCCTGAAATAAAACAATCCTGCTAAAAGGTTGTGCTACAGCAGCCTCATCTTGCTAAATGCCCAGTTTCTGTCAGCACTGCCTAAATGTCAGGCAGGATGGTTGATAATTTGACATGTAATTCACTCTGTTCAGTGTCATAAATCCCCACACACCATTACCAGAACACAACCTCTGCTGTACAAAAGGTAGTAAATTATGTCCCTCTCACAGCAATCCAATGAATCCATTAGGAAGGATAAATAACTGGATGACACCTTAACCTTTAGTAGCAGGAGATACCATTCAGCCACAGAGGTTTATCCTGGCTGCACATCTGGTGCAGCATGCTGTGTGCCAGGCGCAAAGCAGCACATACCAAAGCTGTAGAAGATAACCTTCTGCTGGTTTCATCTCAATGTCTTTGAAGAAATGTCTTTCATGCATGTCTTGATGTCTTTGAGTCTCCTTCTCTAGAGACTTTCAAAACCTCCTGTGCTGGTTTGAAGCTAATTGGAATATGTTTATGAAAAGAATTATATTATAGGCTGTGAAAAGCAAACACTGGTGATGTCTGCTTCACTCATAGGCCTGCTGAGATGTATAAGAGCAAGGGCACAAACACAGATAACACAGAGAGAGAGTCTTGGTCTCTCTAGCTGGTTTTGTCCTCTGGCCTCTCTGCTAACCTAACTAGCCACTCTCCTTCCAAACTCCCTTAGCCGATCCTCCAAACCCACCTTG
>VWYK01101406.1:0-13814 GCA_013399775.1 Semnornis frantzii
AGACTTATCTATTCAAATGCTTCTCCTGAATCTTTGTTTCCGCTTTGATCCTCCTGTTGTTGACTTCTTCTGTGGGCTGCTGAAGTGGTGTCCTTGCTCTTTAGATGAACCTTCATGCAGGGTGTGAAACTTTTCAGTTCACAATTAGCAGTTAACAAGTTGGATTGCTCACATATCCATTTAAATGCAAGGCATTCCCCTACACAAGGTTTCCCTCAACCTTCACCGCTTCAGCCAGACCCTGCTTGTTGGTGAGCATAAGGTCCAGTAGCACTTCCCTCCTAGTTGGCTCCTCCACCATTTGCATCAAGAAGTTATCATCGATGCACTGGAGGAACCTCCTGGACAGTGGCTAGGTGGCTAGTATCCCTTCCAGCAAATATCTGGATAGTTAAAATCCCCCATCAGAACTAGGGTGTGTGATTGCCTGCTTTTAATTTCATTCTGCACAAATGCCTCATAAAATACACTGTAACATCTAGATCCTGCTAATCCATCCTATTTTCCTCTCCTTTGCTCACCTACTTTACATTGGAGTGGTCTTCTCTGGAGTGACTGAGAGTGGTCATCCAGGAGATTTGCTTCCCCTTGGATGTCAGCAAGCAGACTGCAGAACCTACAAGGGATCACCTGGCATTATTACACTGATAAAGTCCTTGCAACCACTGTTGGCATAACAGATCTGAATCATCTCACTGAACAGTAGGCCAGGTTGTCTATGAGAAGGGAATGGTGGAGGAGGAGTGTCTCTACATGCTTCTTTGGATGTGGTTCCATGAATGGACTTGGGCCGAATGAAACTTAGACACACATTTTGGGGAAATGTTGTCTGGATATTCCAGCGACTCTGAGGAGGGAAGTGTGGGTCTTATTGTAGTCACTTCGGGGTCAGTACCAAGAGTTCATAGAAGAGTACAGGGTGTAGTGGAGGGGTAATTAATTAATTAATGCAAAGTGATATTTTTCACAATTTAATATTGTTTATTAATATTCAATACTCAGAACTCTGGCCACCTCAATCACTAATTTTAATAATAATTAGTTCTTTGCATCAGTCAGTACTCCAGTTGCCCACTAGATGGACTCAAGTTGCTCCTTTCTGCTTATGGCAGAAGGCAATGGTGAATTACAAGAGGCTTAAGTATTCACTCACAAAATGATCTCCTGACTTGCGGTGCCGACCGCAGCTTCAGACCATACCCAAACGCTTTCACGGAATTCTTGTCATCCGCTGAGACTTCTGATTCTTCCTGGGCTACTGAGGAAAGGACACAGACAACCTCTGACCTGGTCCTGATCCCCTCTGGATGATCTGTGTATCTTCAGGACTTCCTGTCTTGGCAGGAGGCTTTCAGGTGCAGGCAGGATGTCTTGTGATGTGCAGTCTCAGTACGATGTCGCGCTGGCTATACAGGTCAGTTGTGTGAAAGCATTTAGAGCCTGTTCCTGGTAAACTCTTGGAAGGCAGTTTCCAGGCAGTTCCAGGAAATAAGGCAGCACAAATACAATGTCAGAGAGCACAGATACAAGGGCAGAGCACATCGTGTCAGCTGCTCATCTCCTTTTATCAATACAGCCCAAGACTAACGGGCTTTTGGACACAGATTAGCCAATCGGGATGGCACTTTGCTAAGCTTGACCATATTAGGTGAAGCCATAGACTTGCTTTACCCTTTTTAGGGCAGAACACAGGCCTTGCACAAGGCAGGCACAAGCTGAGCATGTGTATCTTGTATAGCACAGGATGCAAATGGCCAGGGTCCTTAGACTCAGTGACTCCAGGTTATTTGTCCTCTTTCCTGCAGTTACTTCTCCCGAAAACAGGGAGCGAGAGAAGAAGAACATGTCTAGGCAAGCCAGGACATGTATAAGCCTATTTTGGCCTACTTAGGCCTACCACAACACAGGGAATGAGACTTACATCTTTAAGAGCATGTCCTACCTATTGTCATTTCATTCAAGTCTGTCTTTTGTGTAGGTATGACATTGCTAGTCACTGAAAAAGAGCATGGCTTAGGAGTCTTGCAAGTGGCTGACAAGAGTGGATGATGTAGGATACAGTATCTTTGTGAGTACAAGGGCATCACTGCCTTTTTTGTCTTCAACCAACACCTAGCTTCTAAATCCATCTTTCTGTTGCTGTAAAGGCTTTTTTTCCCACCGTGACATACCCAAAATTGAACTTGTTCCAGACACATTATGGGGAGCGTGCAAATGCTATTCAGAGCCTGCAGTTTTCTCTCCCTTTATCTGCTATTATTATCTACTTGGCAGCCCAACAATACTCTTGGTGTTACTCAGTATATTAATTGTTCTCCTTCAAGGATCCCCCCTAGAGAGAGGCTGTTTGTGCCTTCAACCTCTGACCTTAAGCCAGAAAAGTTGGAGGTTATTTATTCACACATAAAGGGTATTTCTGCTTTGTCTCCAGTGATAATATATTCTGCAGCTGCATGTTGAACTAAAGAACACTGCACAGAGCAGACTGGAGGATGTGTCCTCGATGAAGAACTGTCATTCTTCATTATCTTCTGTCATCTCTCTAAACATTTGAGACTTTCAAGTTGAAAACAAGCCAGCATATAGGGAACCAGAGAACCTCCTCGTTGCAAAGTTTTCCATTTTAAGGGACTAGGTGGTTTTTGAAGGCGCTGCCTCATAAACAACCAGAGCTAGGCAAAACTGTCTGCTGCAAAACACTGGATGGAGATGAGGGAGCAACTTGAATGTCAAATGCTTGTTTAATATCATCCTCAGTTGCTAGCCCAAAGGGAGCACTAATGCTTTGCTATTATGTGGACCATTGTCAGTTGTGGCTTTTCACACTGCTGAGGAAAGCCTCCACTGTCTCTCCTGTCACATTTTCCTGGACTGCAGCAGATGTATCCCTTAGGAACTGCTGGGAGAATTGGAAACAGACAAGTGACCTCTTCTCACACTGAAAGTTAAAAAAAAATATTTATTCATGGTAGTTTTAAGGCTCTTGAGCATCTTTCTAACTATAGCAATCAGCAGAGTAAGAGAAAAGCCAATGGTATTCTGGGGTGCCTTAAGAAGAGTGTGGCAATCACAGTGAGGGAGGTTCTGTCCTTCCCCTCTACTCTGCCCTGGTGAGACCACACCTGGAGTATTGATCAGGCTGAGAAGGTAGAGGGCACCCTCAGTAAGTTTGCAGATGACACCAAATTAGGTGGGAGTACTGATCTGCTCAAAGGTAGGAAGGTCCTACAGAAGGACCTAGACAGGCTAGATTGATGGGCTAAGGCCAATTCTATGAGATTCAACAAGGCCAAGAGCTGGATCCTGTATCTAAGTCACAACAATCCCATTCAATGCTACAAGCTTGGGGAAGGGTGGATTAAAAGTTCCCCAGCAGAGAAAGACCTATTGGTGTTGATCAACAGCTGGATGAACATCAGCCAGCATGTGCCCAGGTGGCTAAGACAGCCAACAGTATCCTGGCCTGTATCAGGAATAGTGTACCCAGCAGGAACAGGGAAGTGACTGCCCCACTGTAGTCAGCACTAGTGAGGCCGTTGGGTTCAGT
Source organism: Semnornis frantzii (assembly GCA_013399775.1). Taxonomy (NCBI): domain Eukaryota; kingdom Metazoa; phylum Chordata; class Aves; order Piciformes; family Ramphastidae; genus Semnornis; species Semnornis frantzii. Next base: position 3,548 of record VWYK01101406.1, read on the forward strand.
TTTGGAACCCTCACTACAAGAGAGACATTGAGGTGTTGGAGGGGATCTAGAGAAGGACAAAGCTGTTGAGGGGTGTGGAGAACAGGACTTGTGCAGAGCAGCTGAAGGAACTGGGGTTGTTCAGTCTGGAGAAAAAGAGGCTGAGTGGAGACCTTCTTGCTCTCTACAACTCCCTGAAATGAGGTTGTAGCAAGGTGGGAGTTGGTCTCTTGTCCCTAGCAGGATGTGACATAATGAAAGAAAATGGCATCAAGTTGTGCCAGGGAAGGTTTAGATTGGATATGAGGGGGAAAAAAAGTCTGTATTGAAAGTTGTCAGGCATTAGAACAGGCTCAACAGGGAGGTGGTAGAGTCACTATCAATGGAGGAGTTAATGAAATATGCAAACAGGGCACTTCGGGACATGGTTTAGGGGGAATGGTGGTGCCGGGTTGATAGTTAGACTTGACGATCTTGGAGGTCTTTTCCAACATTAATGGTTGTATGATTGTCTGATTCTATTATTTTGTTTTGTTTCAGTGCTCTATGTCTTCTTCCTAGGTTTCTCCTAGTCTTTTTGGGCTACACAGCTATGAAAGCCAGAGGCACATCTCAGATTTTTCTAGTCCATGTCATCACTATTTGTTGGAGGTAAAACCAGCAGGAGTGTAACTTGAACAATGCTAAGCTTCTGAATTTCCTCCAAGCATTCACATTCAAAGCAAGTGTCAACAAAAATGAAAAAAAAAAAAATCATGAGCCAACAATGAAAAAAGTTGCAACAGATGACTACAGCAAACAATAAAGTTTAAAGGGAAAAAAACCCTGCACCCTAGGTTTTTTTGAGACAAGTTGCAGATATCAGAAAGAGGGAAATGGAGCAAGCAATTCTGCATCTTCACAGCAGTTTCCAGGGACAGGACAGAGGCAGCAGACACAAAGTGGAACACAGGAGCTTCCACCTCAACGTAAGGAAGAACTTCCTCATTTTGGGGGTGACAAAGCACTGGAACAGGCTGCCCAGAGAGGTTGTGAAGTCTTCATCTCTGGAGAGATTCCAAATCTCCCTGGATGTATTCCCGTGATTTATGCTGGGTAATCCCGCTCTAGCAGGGAGGTTGGACTAGATGATCTTCAGACGTCACTTCCAATCCCTGCCATTCTATGACTCTGTAATATGATGGGTGGACTGCTCAGTGGACAAGGAATTGGCTGTACGGTTGCATCCAGAGAGTGGTGCTCAATGGCTCGAAGTCCAGGTGGAGAGCAGTGACAAGTGGTGGCCCTCAGGGCTCCATACCAGGATCTCTGTTCTTTAATATTTTTATCAGTGATACAGACAGTGGGATTGACAGCACCATCAGCAAGTGTGCAGGTGACACCAAGCTGAGTGGTAGTGTCAGTACACCAGAGGGACAGGAGGTCATCCAGAGGGACCCCGGCAAGCTAGAGAGGTGGGCACAGGTGAACTTCACGAGGTTCAACAAGAGCAAGTGCAGGGTTCTGAACCTGGGATAGAGTAATCCTTGCTATCAATACAGTCTGGGGAATGAGGTGATAGAAAGCAGCCCTGTGGAAAAGGCCTTGGTGATGCCGATGGACAAGAAGCTGGACACAAGGAGACAGTGTGTGCTTGCAGCCCAGAAGACAAATCACATCCCGGGCTGCATCTAAAGAAGCGTTGCCAGCAGAGTCAGAGAGAGGATTCTGCCACTTTGCTCTGGTGAGTCCTCACCTGGAGTACTGAGTCCAGGTCTGGAGCCCTCTAGATAGGAAGGACATGGACCTGATGGAGTGGGTCCAAAGGTGGGCCATGAAAATGTCCTCTGCTATGAGGACAGGCTGAGGGAGCTGGGGGTGTTCAACCTGAAAAAGAGGAGGCTCCAGGGAGACCTAACAGCAGCCTTCCAGTTCCTGAAGGGAGCCTACAAGAAGGATGGAGAAAGACTCTTCACAAAGGCCTGTAGTGACAGGACGAGGGGCAATGGCTTCAAACTAGAGAAGGGAAGATTTAGATTGCATGTTAGGAACAGGTTCTTTACTATAAGGGTGGCGGAACACTGGAACAGGATGCCCAGGGAGGTGGTTGGGACCCCTTCCCTGGAGATATTCAAGGTGAGGCTCGACAGGGCTCTGGGCAACCTGATCTAGTTGAGGATGCCCCTACTGACTCCAGAGGGGGTTGGACTGGATGAGCTTTGGAGGTCTCTTCCAGCCCAGACCATTCTATGATTCTATGAGTCTATGATACGTTTGCTCTGGGACAGGATCTTGAGCAGGGCAAGTCTATTGGCCATGAGTTCAACAGAGCCTTTAGCACAGATCAAGAGCTTTCACAAGGCACTGAGACGTTCATACTTCTGGTCACTCAGCTGGAGACGTTGTTTGAAGTCTTACCTGGGAACCAGCCAGCTGCTGCTAAAAGGGTCAGAGCAGCATTTAGGCTTTTAAACAGGCAGACTATTTCAAGGACTTGTTTTTAAAAATGGGAAAATATTATCATGCACAGAACACTGATGTCTGTGTTCAAACTAATGAATTGAGTGTGAACAAATACAGTGTATTTGGTACCTAATTAGAAAATATCTGGTGTTTTTTGAGATGGGAGATAACCCTTACCATTTTGTGTGAAGCTTAGTACCTGAAGTTTCTGCCATTTGTTACATCTTTTCATCTGAAATGTTGACAAGAATATCCTTTGGCTCAACTTTTCAGCATCAATATGCTGTGTGAGGATTATTGCACATTCCCAGTGCTTTATGTGGAAAAAATATCATCCTAGGTGTCATTGCAAGACACAGACTGAAAGAAAAAAAAAACAAACCACAAAAAAACCCACAAAAACAAAAAACAAGGACATGAGCCTTTTTATGGACCAGGTGAGAGAGGACCCAAAAGTTGCATCCTCTGCTTATGGCAAAGCATGACATTGAATATGGTTTTCTGCTAACTTATCTGAAATCTTAGAACCTCCCTGCCATTCCCAAATTGATCTCTCAGGCTTATGTGGCTTTTCTAGAGATTTCTTCTCTACCTGCTCTTCATTTTTCTGTCTATTATTTGCTTTACAGCTTCAAGTAAGACTTTCATCATCTCTTTCCACAGGAAGGAGCTTCCCTTTGGTAAAGGGTGGAGGGCACAGCTGCATGGTGAAATTTCAGCATGCAACCAACTGAACAGTGTTGAGGCGTAATGCTTTTTTCAGCACATCAGAGGCTTCCGCTGTAGCCTGCTGTGCAACATCTAATTTTTTGCATAATTTAAAACACAACACTTTCTTATGCAGCTTATACATAAATTCTAAGGAAAATTTCTTAGGTAGCAACAAGCCCTATGAGGAGAGGCTGAGCGAGCTGGGAGTGTGCAGCCTGGAGAAGAGAGGGCTCAGGGCAGACCTCATTGCTGTCTACAACTGCCTGAAAGGAGATTGTAGTCAGGTGGGGTTGGTTTCTTCTCCCAGGCAACCAGGAACAGAACAAGGGGACACAGTCTCAAGTTGTGCCAGGGGAGGTCTCAGCTAGATGCTAGGGGTGATTGGCATTGGGTTGCCCAGGGGTGCAGTCGCTGTCCCTGGAGGTGTTGAAGAAAAGCCTGGATGGGGCACTTAGTGCCGTGGTCTGGTTGATTGGCTAGAGCTGGGTGATAGGTTGGACTGGATGAGCTTGGAGGTCTCTTTCAACCTCGTTGATTCTATGATACTGTGATTCTAAGGGAGAAGAATGTGAAACAGTGTAACATGGAAGTAAGCCAAACCACTCAAATTTACTACATGAGTTAGAGACATCACAGTGAACCCATGCCAAATGTCCTCAAAACTCTGTTTTTACTTCTGGCAAACAAATGAAATTAAAATCTCAGTGCAGTGGGGGGGTGGGATGTAGTTCAGCTTGCCTGACAAGCATAGAAATTAAGCAAATTCTCAAGTTCTGACATCAGCAACTACAGATGATGCAAGTTCTGTAGGAAAAAAAATTTGGGTCACTAGATGTGCTGAAGGTAAAAGAGTTATAGAGGTAAAAGAAGGTTGTAAAATGCAGATTTTGCTAGATACTGCTGGCATTGCCCCAACCACTCCCTGTCAACCTAATATTTAGGAAATTGGTAGCAAAATGCCAATGCTGTGCTTTTGAAAGGATCCACATTTCATATCAGTTTCCATCTCACCATGCTTGCAGTTGGCCATTCACTGCAATGGCATTAAACAAAGGCTTTTGTTTAGCAGCAGATTGAGTGTACACAGCTGAAGAAGGTGGCTTGAACTAGCCTGACTGACCCCTCTTGAAGTTCACACAATCTTTTCTGCTGACAAGAGATAGAAGAGCAATGGGGGAGTGGGGGTGGGGTGTCAGTGGAAAACAACTTGGCACCTTAAGATGCTCAGAATCATAGTTAATTCCTCAGTTTTTGTTCCTCTATAGTGGAAAGCTCCCCAGGTCCCACACAAACATGAAAACACTGTTTTCAGGGAAATCTTTTTGGTCAGCTTCTGATGGGAGCAGAAATGCTGGGAATGCTCTGTGCTTTGAGCAGAATTTGAAGAGGTGAAAGCCATTTGCCTCATGACATCCTTTTCTTAAAAGGTCACTGCTTTTTCCAAAAGTAGCAACTCACATCAATCACACTGCATGGAGTTCTACCACAACTGTCAGAGGGAAAAACGACTCCTGGTTCCTCGCTAAAGCAAAACTTGCATTCAACACAAGGGAAACAGGGAGCTCCATTCCCATATTTCTGTGATCCTAAACCAAACTCATGCTGGAGTGATGAACCAAATCATGCTGGAGCACAGAAACCTTACTGCAAGTCCAAACTTGAGCAACAAATCAAGAAATACCTATACTGGGAGTAACCAAGAGATGAGTAGGTTGTTTGTCTGTAGGTGCGTGCACCTCCACCTGTGTTAGCCTATGACTCAGAGGAGAAAATCCCTCGCAGAAAAGTACTGCTTCACTTGGGTGAAGCTTGGGAGTTCAGCATAGGTAGCGTTGTACTAGTCTGTTGACTAGAGACAAGTGGCACATTAGTGTTGTGGATGCAGGAGGAAAGGTGATGTCAGCAAGCCTTTGCTAACCTTTAGGAATAAGTATCTGGAATTTTACTTCAGTGGAAATCCATGGTGCTAAATCACATTACAGTTCTTTTTGAAAAGCTAATTAGTGAAAGGCACAAAGAAGGAAGGAATTTGGTCTGGGGATAATAAGTTATATTTTGATAACTTTCATATAAAATGTCCTCCACTTCTGTCTCTCCCAGCCCTTGTATCTTTCCTTAGGGAACCTCTTGGATGACTGCCTTTTACAGCACAGTGAAGAATCTGTGCATGATTGCTTTGTCTGCAAGGAGAACTAACATTTAGTAAATTGTTTAGAATGATAGCAATTAAATGCAGTGCAGACTTGATTGACAGGTCTGCTTGCAGCTCAGAGTGGCTCCTGTCACCTGAATCAGGCAAGTCAGGCATCATGACACAGTGAGGCTGGACCTTATCTTACAGAGCTTGAATCCCTCAGGTGAGTGCTGAGCTCTAGGGAAGATTCCTCCATTGTAACAGTCTCCCATGCTGAGTAGAAGGTTTCTACTGTGTTACTAGGAGGTTCTACTGCTTAGAACAGAAGGCTTTGGTTCCTCCACAGGACCCTTCCAAACCAACATTTATGTGCTTCTACAGCTTCGGGATCTCCTTTGCACCTTTCTGGGATTACATGGAGCATATGAGTCTCTGTCATGGTTGTCCCTTAGCACAAAACTTCCTGCACTGCTCAGTACTGTAGTATCAGTTTCACTCGAGCCACCTCTGGGCAAGCATGACACCCTACTCAACAGTGCTCTCAGGATGTACAAAAGGCTGCTTCTCTTGTAGAGCCATAAAATCACTAAGGTTGGAAGAGATCATCAAGTTCATTCATCTACCCAACATGCCCACTAAATCGTATACTGAAGTGGTTTGTCTACATGGTGACTTCACCATTTGTCTGTGCAGTCCATTCCAACACCTCAGCACCTTTTCAGTGCTGACAGACCTTTTTCCTAATACTCAACCTAAACCTCCCCTGGTGTAACCTTCTCTGGTCTCATCCTCTCTCTAGTTACTAGGGAGAAGAGACCAACATCCACCTTACTACAACCTCCTTTCAGGGAGTTGTAGAGCATGAGGAGGCCTCCCCTCATCCTTGTGTTATCCAGACTAAATGCCAATTCCCTCAGTTGCTCATCCTGCCCATTCCTCTCCTACCACCTCCTGTGCTGTTGTGTGGTCTGCCTCACAGCAGGCACAATGCTTTCAAGTAAAGTGTTTGCAGGAATCAAAATACACTTTGAGAAGCCTATTTTTGTGGTAAATGCACTAATCTCTTCCAGATTCTAACTAGGACTATGTTTACCACTCCAGCTATGGAAACAGCAGCTCAGGGATATGACCTAGTTGGCAGATGTCTGCTCAGATTGGTGATGGATATGTGATTGTTTTCTGGGTTCTTCCACCAGTGTGATCTGGTGAGGATGCAGGTCATGTGAGGTCACTGCAGACTATGAGGGACAGCAGCCATGGTGTGTGGCTGTCTGCTGTACCTGTTCAGTAAATACAGAAAGCATTACAGGACATTTTTTTGTGCTTTACCACCCCATCATAAGCTCCCTGCAGCTGACTTTGTTTTTCACTCCTTCCAAATCCTTCTCTCTCCAAAGTCTCCATTTTCTTCACCATACCTTCTTAATCTCGTTTCAAAGAGTTTCTGGGTTACAGCTCTCTAGTCTCTCCCTCTGTCAGGCTTTGGGTAGAAAGTTTCCATCACATAGGTCAGTGCCCTTGACCCTGTTTGTGCCTCAAGATGTCACTGATCTCAAGATGCCATTTTCATTGACAGACCTTCTCCAAGGTATAAATTCTTTAGCTGATTAAATAGATTACAGCACCTAGTTCTAGGTACAAGACAGAGTAGAGACTGGGACAAATAGCATTGCCAATCAGGTTTTATTACAAAAAGCAGTAAAATAGGAGACATTAGTGTAAAGGAAAAACAGAGGACAAAACTAGGTAAAAGTTGTCTTCCTGTGACCAGAATTCTAACATCTGCAAATGATTCACTTTATACATTGGAAAAAAAAAGGTGAGGATCAAAGTAATTTATTCAGAACCTTCCTCCAGGATTAATCGAAAGACCAAACCAAAACCTCAAAACCTACAGAAGCAGAAGCAGCAGCAGAATATTTTCCCAATTCTGGGTTCTGTGGCCAAGAACACACATTCCAGGAGTTTACCTTTATACAAAGCTCCCACTGGAATATATATGCCATGAGTTTCCAAACAGATGGATGGTCAAGGTTAACAATTAATTGCACCATACCTCCCTTGCTAAGAAAAGCACTTTATCTGGAGTTTCTGATCTGCACTGATCCCAAGCTCTTTTGAAGTGTGGTGAGAATGGGTTATTCCCATCTACTGCAATTTGGGATTTGCTTATTCTTCATTCTTCTATGTGCTTTTCATTGCCCTTCCAGAAATAACCAAGTCACTCATCTTGTTCTTCCTCTACAAATGTTTGTCCAATGCATTCTGAAACATTACCTCTATGGGCACTGATCTGATTTCAGTTGGAAGGCTGGGAGCAGGGCGATTTGTATTCTGCAAGGGCGTATTCATCTGGAAAAAAGAAAGGAAGATTTGTCTGAGAGTGAGAAATCATTGACCTCATCCCATGTACAGCCCTGCCATTGTGTTAAGAACAGAAAAAATACTTGATAGATTTCATGGTAGTCTTCCAGTGGTCAAGACACCCAGTTGCTGGGGTGCACAATCAGAGCCTAATACACTCATCTGGCCATGTTCATCAGGGCACATCACTGCTCTGACTATGCAAGATGCAGATCAGGAGGCGGAAGATGCATTCCAGGGTCTATTCTTTGGATACTGCCACTGATTTGCAGTTCCCACAGGTTGTGCTAATCCTGAGAAAAACAACTGAGCCACAGTTCTGATGCCATAAGTTCCACAACTTGGTAACATCTGATGCGATTTTAGTTCCTTGAGGCCAGATCAAGAAAGGTGGTCAGAGGCTTAAATGTCTAGTTAGTGCTTAAACTCCTCTTGAGTTCAGCAGGACTGTCATTCCTACTCAAGGATTTAAATTCCATTAAGGAAGCGTTCTTTGGCTGCAGCCTGATACAGCAATGTAAAGTAAAAACATGAGACAAACCAGATTAGGGAAGTCAGGAGCAGTACTGCCAACCGGGGCAGGACAATAACCAAGTTATTGGTTCTAGCAGTTCAAACTGTGGAAAGAAATTGGAACCGCAGTTCTTTTTGTCTGTAGTGTGGACGAAAGCAACTCATGACATGTCTAATCTGTTCTAGGTTGAATTGAAGCAAGAAGTGAAAAACTGGGAAGACAGAAACTGTTTAAGCTCTGCAAACACTTTGTGATCTAGTAATCAAGAGCAGCGGGATTTCTGGTTTTCTCTGTGCATACCTCTTCTAAGAAAGGCAGGAAATGCAGAACACTGAAGAGAACCTTGGACAGAGCGCACAGGGGAAAACTCACTGTCTATGCCTTGTCTAAGCTGAGATCAGTACTTGGATTTCCTAGGTTTTGCTCAGGCCTGTTGAGATCACCTACCTGTTTCATAGTAATCATAGATGTGTACTGGCACTGGTTTGATATCTGAGATAGGCAGGCTTTGCTCCACACTGAAAGAGAAGTTGATTTCCTTCTGGGAGACCTGAAAGTGGCAAAGCAAGAAAATGAATCAGACATATTCTTTTCATATATAATCCTGAGGCTAAGATCGAACAGATGCATTTCTGAGTCAAACTGGGTGACCTGGTGCCATTCTGCAGTTCTCTCAAAGTTATAAAGTTAATGTCAAAGCAAATAATTGTTTAAAAGCTGTTGCTATATATGTTTTTCTGCTAAACGGTGTGCTCACTCCCCTCTTTTAATATTTCCCTTCTCAGCTACACCAAGCATTCCCTGACTGCTGCAGTTTTCAGCTCATCAGCATTCATTGCATCGTTGAAAGTCACTGTTAATTTCCTTCTTTTACCAGGTCTGGGCATGAACCATGTCCCTCAGCATCACATCTTTGCAGCTATTAAACACCTCCAGGGATGAAGATTCAACCTTCTCCCTGGGGAACCTCTTTCAGTCTTTAGGAACCCTTTCAGCGAAAAACTTTCTTCTAATATCCAACCTAACTCCTCTGGTGCAACTTGAAGCCATTTCATTTCATCCTAATATAGATCTTGGTCCTCATTAGATCATTGAAGACCAACTAATCAAAATTCCTGCTTGAGACATAGGTATTACTATTTCATTTTGCTTTCTCTCTCCTTCCTTTCTTTGTATATTAATCATAGAATCACAGAATCAACCAGGTTGGAAGAGACCTCCAAGATTGTCCAGGTCAACCTATCACCCAGCCCTAGCCAATCAACTAGACCATGGCACTAAGATCCATTCTGGTTTGATTTTCACCTTTCTCATCTTTCCTTCTTTTATTAATGTCATTGATGTGGAAGGACTATTCTTTTCATACAGAAACAAGAGACATGATGTTGTTGACTCCCTGTAAAACACTCTCAACTCAAGTGATGAGAAAAATCACAAGGACATCGGAAATTTCTGCAACATGGAATGCAACTTTGCTATTTCTGTGATGGTAGTAGACTGGATGATCTTGAGGGGCTTTTCCAATCAAAGCGGTTCTATGAGTCTAAATGTTACTTAATCCTACAGCATTATTCATAGGATTAATACATCTACATCTCCTCACTGTAGACTACAGCCACTTTGCGTGCGTGTGTGTGTGTGTATATATGATATCTGATGAAGTACCTTTATATCTCTAAGACATGTCTATTGCTAATGTGCTACTAATGAGACTTTTCTTTTATCTGAGATCCTGTTTTAAACTTCCAGTTTAATCAAACCAGAAGGAAACCTCCCAAACTTACCTTTTGCAGATAGAAGAAGATGTGGTTGTTCTTGATATCTACACGGTCGACAAACGAATCCTGGTTCTGAAGCTTTAAATAAGGCAAATAACAGCAGTGTTAACATATTAAGACATGCCAGGGAGACTTAAAATAACTATTCTATAACAAGATAGGGTTAAAGGGGTTCCCATGTTCATCCTGTGCCACCCCGCCATCTCGTGCCCGAAACAAGAAATGCAAGTTGAGTACCAATCACAGAGTCAAAGAATCAGACTGGTAGAGGTTGAAAAGGACCTCTGGCGATCATCTAGCCCTGTGCCTCTGCCAGAACAGATTCACCTACAGTAAATCACACAG
>VWYK01101407.1:7032-22237 GCA_013399775.1 Semnornis frantzii
TCCTTCCAATTGTCTTCTCTGCAGCCTCTGCCAGGAAAATAAGATCTGAGTTATTTTTTTCTCATCCTTTTGTGAGCATTGCTATTAAAAATACTGCAGTTAGGAAATAATTATTTTGTGCTACTCATTCATGGAACAGTCCATCTATTCATGAGAGTGATCTTTCAAGAAGACATTCATACTCCCCAAAGTCTGCAACACAGTAATCTTAATCAAGAGACGTTTTTCACCTTCTCTGAACTTGTTTATTATTTTCTGTAATTAGCATTAGAATGTGTTCCTTCAGTTTCCCACCATGGATCTGCACGAAGCAAAAGAGATCACATTTTACAAAGGAGAGAAGCTGCAGTTGTTACTCTTTTGCTCAGTTCATCCCATCCCTGTTCCCTGGTAGAAGTGAAAAGATCAACATCCAGAAAAGGGACCCTCTGTTCAGACCAGCTTGGACACCCTGTAGTAGTTTGAAGGAGGCCCAGGTTCCCTTAAGAAAACTACAAAGTGCTGTTCCAGGGGACAGACCTGGTTGTCTCAGGATATAGTAATATTTTTAATGTATTCCACTTTCCGGTGTTACAGCTTGGAAGGCAGTGCCTGGCTGACATTGTCCAGGACAAAGGGAAATGGGTGGAAGCTGAGGCATAGGAAGTTTCATTTAAACATGAGGAGGAATTTTTTTCCCTGTAAGGGTGAGAGAACCCTGGAACAGATAGCCCAGGGAGGTTGTGGAGTCTCTCTCTCTGGAGGTATTCGAGAGCTGCGTGGATGTGTTCCTGTGTGATCTGCTCTAGGTGATCCTGCTCTGGCAAGGGGTTGAATTGGATGAGCTTTGGAGGTTCCCTTCCAGCCCCTGACATTCTGTGATTCTATGATTCTCCTCCTTGCCTCTCCTCCTTTCACTCCCCTCTCCAGGCAGAGCACATCCCTCCTTACCTCATGGTCTGTGTGTGGGAGATGGCTTCGAGCTGGCAGGGAATTGTGAGCTGCCTCATGCAGCCTACTGAGGCCTTGTCGACCTAAACTGGGGAGGGTAGTTCTGGCCTACTCTCAGGCCTGCTGAGGATGGAAGGGGTGGAGGGTTCTAGAAGGTTTTGGTCTGATAGACTTGGCCCAGCTTGTGGATGTATTCATTCTGATTGCCTTTTGCATATGTGCACCTGCAAATGGAATCCCCCTTTCAACTTCCAGTCAGTCTGCAGTGTCTTCATTCTTACTCTTCAAAAGCAGTAAGTGGCATTTCTGTCCTCCAGTCCTGGACAGCTCATGGCCCTAAACTGGGATACACCCCTAGCAAAACTGTTCACATTGATCAGCAATACTTCAGATTTCTGAAGAATTTTGCAGAACTTGAAAGGTGTTTGAACATTTTGCATCTATTGGAATGGGAGCAGCTGTATAGCTGATAGATCAATTACTGTGAGGTCTTCTCCAATACAGGAGTTCTGAGGGTGCACAGGGGTAGAGATATATTCTCTCTGAGCACAGTACTGATGGAAAGCAAAGGTTCATTTGTAAATTTGCATGAGGATGGCTTTTTGATGTTCCCTGCTTTTGCTGAGTTCTGTACACGCTTGAAATGAAAGCAGGGAGACTGCAGTTGACTGCACACTATCTCAGGTGTTTAGTAAGGCAGTACTAGAAACATCTTCTATTCTCAAAGTGCTTTAAAAGACCTGCTCGTTCTCAATATGAGTTTAGAGCAAACATTTGGGTTTGGTTTGGTTTTTTTTTAATATGTAGTTGACATGTTAAATACATTCGATTACATGTTCCTTGTTAGGATACCTATTCTGCCTTCTGTGTAACAGACAGTAACCATGGCAGTATCATCAACATGCTTGACTTTTGGCAACTCTTGGACAGCTTTCTGCTTTTCCTTAGAGACAAGGAATTCCCGTGCCTACTTGGCTTATTGGCAATGAACCTGACCTCCACATTAAATCACCAAAAATTCTGTCAACTGTTCCATACCAAAGAAACTCAGGAGATACTTCCTCAGCTCATGCCATCTCATAAGTAAGAAAGAAAAAGTTGTGTGGTACCCGCAGTAATCTGATGTGTTCCCAGAACTGAAGACACTGTGTATTGAGTATAACTGGAAAAAGATAGTTTTAAAATATGTCTTTATCAAACTGAGGTTTGTTAGCTTTAGCAAGTTCTCTGATTTGTGACTCCATTAAATCGGTTATTAAATCCACCACTGTTAAAGAGTTAGTACTGTCCCTAAGGACTGCTCAAATCTGTACAGTGAAACATATATGCTGGTGCTTGGGCTGGAGCCTTTGAGCTGACCTAGCTTGCACCCTGGACAACTTTCATAGAATCACAGAATCATTATGGTTAGAAAAGACCTTTAAGATCATCAAGTCCAGCCATTATCTAACTCTACCAAGCCTGATGCTAAACTCTCAGCACCACATCTCTGTGTCTTTTAAACACCTCCAGAGATGGGGATTCAAACCCCCCTTGGAAGCTTTATCAGTGAGGAAGTTCCTTCTAATATCCAACCTGAACCTCCCCTCATGCAACTTGAGGCCATTTCCTCTCATCCTATCACTAGTTACTTGGGAGAAGAGACCAGCATCCATCTTATTACATCCTCCATTCAGGGAGTTGTCAAGAATGGTGAGGTCTCCTCTCAGCCTCCTTTGCCCCAGACTAAAGAACCCTAGTTCCCACAGGCACTTCTCATGAGAACTGTTCTCTAAACCCTTCCCCACCTTTGCTGTGCTTCTGTGAACATATTTCAGCATCTCAGTGTCTTTCTTGTAGTGAGGGCCCAAAACTGAACCCAGTACTCAAGGTGTGGCCCCACCAGTTCTGGCGGTCATGTCCAGGGGGACATTCACGTGTGGTCACACTGTTCCTGGTACTGGCCAAGATGCTATTGGCCTTCTTGGCCACCTGAGCACACTGTTGGTTCACATTCAAACAGCTGATGATCAACACACCCCAGGTCTTCCTCTGCTGGACAGCTTTCCAGACACTTCCCCAAGCCTGTAGCATTGCATGGGGTGACTATACTGCAACTTCCAAGCATGTAGTGTTTAGGACATGTTTTGAGGATCAGATGTCATTTTAGGTTGAGGAGCAGAGTGTCTGTCAGTTCCCAGACTAATATTGTTTTCATTGTACATTACAGCAGCCTGGAGCCTCCAGACCTTTATGCCACCATGGCACTGAGAGTAAACAGGATCAGATGAAGTGATAGAAGCACTGAGATGTTGTGGAGTTGGTAGAGGATAGAAAGAATTGCGCTGCAGCCTCCCTTCCTCTGAGAAGTGATGGCACTTAAAATGTCAGGAATCTTAAAGTTTGAGCTTAACTTTAATGATAAATAGCATTTAGGCACTAAAAAATTCATTGCAAAAACTCAGTGTGAAACTCTGTTTGACTATGCAAACATAGATAAAGTCATTAAAATAATGACAAGATACGGTGGGACTGAAAAAGCTCCTGATCAGCAACTTGTCTCCACTGTGGCAGTGGAGACATAATACATACGCACAGGCTTATTTCCCAGTTTTTATTTGTCTCTTACATCGTTAGCATTGGCTCTGATGTTAGTAATATTTGTCTGCTTGATTGTTTTTTCCTCTTTTCCTGAATTGGAAAACTGAGTGAGTCAAGGACATCAGTCCAAAACGAGAAAGGAAACCAAAGTCTTTCCAACAGTTGGACTCTCATCTGTCTTTCAGTTTCAGCTTACCTAGAAGTGGAAACATTTTGAATTTAGCTCCATAATTTCCTTGTTTCAAATACTATTACTATTTCAGAAGTCCAGCAAAAAAAATTCAGTGATTGAAAGTCTTAGGAGCACTTGCAGTTTCCCAGCTAAGTCTTCAGACTATTTTGGTTGATTGGTTGTTTAGGCTTATGGAATGTTTACTCAAGCAGCAGGAGTGGGGAAAACTCAGATGGTTCCCAAGCACCTAAAATAGATAATGTGATATTCACGTTTCTAAATCCAAATGGAGCCTTCAGCAAATGCTGCTAAGGCCCAGAACCTCAGGAGATCCAAAGTGGCTGAGCTTGAAGCGTTGCAACACACCAGGATCTAAGGTCTGGATTGTGCATGGCATGTGTGGTACAGAAACTCAGGAAGTAGATCAGATGTAGTTACCACATCTCACATGATCTGCAAAACCAATTACCTCTCATTTGAGAATCTTGGTTCAGGGAGTGCAAAGAGCCATGAAGATGATTAAGGAAATAGAACATCTCTCTTATAAGGAGAGACTGAGGGAACTGAGGCTCTGCTGCTTGGAGAAGAGGAAACTGAATTGTGGAGTCTCCCTCTCTGGGAATATTCAAAACCCACCTAGACATTTTCCTGTGTGATCTGGTATAGGCGATCCTGCTCTGCAGGAGGGTTGGACTGGATGATCTTTCAAGGTCTCTTCCAGCCCCTGACCTGTGGTTCTGTCAGTGCATTCCTGGAGCGTGCCTGAAACAAGCTCTAAAGCTATATGTGTGCAGCATTTCCTTACAAAACAATAGCTGAAAGAGGAACAGATGCTAGAATGTAGCATGAGGTGGGCAGCTGTGTTAAGAGGAATGACTATTTCCTGTTTTCTGGCTGGAAGTGCTTAGAAAAGCTAGAGAGGAGTTGGCTCCACTAGGATGGCTGCTCTTCCCAGGTGAAGGAAGGTCACCTCAATTCTCAGTTAAGCATGTCCCTGTCTAGCACTTGAATTTAGTCAGTTTCTGTGTGGAGCAACAACTGGCTCCTGGTTACTCCCCAGATTTACTAACTGTGTCTTGGTGACTCACAAAGATAGTTTTCATCTACGTTATTGGTGTAAATCAAGGATAATCTTCCTGGAGTCACTCCAGGATGTAATTGTTTCTGAGATAATTAACATTTTCCTTATATGCCTATAAATGATCCGTGCTGGCTCTTGAGTTTGAGGGAGAATTGATTTGAAATAAATAGGGAATTACAAAATTTAAAACATCTTCACTAACCTGCAGCTAGGGAAATAAGGCAATATTTAAAGAATTAAGTTTACACAGACGCAAAGTAACAGTTGTTAATGGGTAACTTAGAAACTAGGAGACAAAACTGCCATTACTGTGAAGAACAACAAAAGGGAAGGAAATGTAGATGTTTAAAGCTCCCACTGATGTAGAACATAGTTAGTTGTTATTTTATTTCTTTGCTTTTCTGAAGAAAAAACAACAGCAACCAGATAGATGATAACAGATGCAGAGCAAGCTTGTGATCACGCTCATTACTACCTTGTTATCAAAGCAAGAACCAGATGGCACGACCTAGCAAGGGTAAGAAGGATGCTTTCTTTGAGTTAAAAAAAAGCAGCACTAATAGATTCTTAGAACACTATGCAATGTTGGTCTTCAGATTCTGTAAATATTCAGGGAGAACCTTGCAAAATAACTCATTAATGATAAAAACTTACTATGTGATAAAAATAAGCAACAGTTTGAATATTTTTGGTGTGATGTTGATTGTGTAATATATGCTATTACAGTTATTTCTGAAACTTTTTTCATAGTTTACTAATGTTGATGTTATTTAATGTTTCTGTTGTAAGGGTAGTAATCAGATTCACCTGAGGCCTGTTTGCCTAATTGCTGTACATGAACAAACAGCCACTACTATACTGACACCCAGCACAGAGAAGTATTGACAACAGCTAAGGAGACTCTCACAAAACTGTCCTATAAAAATTATTTCCACTTTTTTATCTTTCTTTTTTTAACTTGTTGAATTGTTGCAACATTTGGGCAACAGAGTAGCAGAAGGAAAAAAATAATCTGTTTTTTTCATTAATTTTCATTGAATGTCTGCATAAATCACACAATACTTCTGGTGATCTCAGTTTGCAAGGTGAATGGTAAAAAAACCCAACCGTCTCGGTCCAGAGGACATAGACTAAAAAAATCTTGGTCCAGAGGAGAGAGATTTGTTCTTATACATTCCCATGTTGTAGAATTAAGGTACAAGCTGGTCCAAATATTAAAAGCAAGATATTTATTAAAGGATAAAGTGAATGGAACAGAGAGAGAGAAGGGGGAAGTGAGAAACAGAGAAAGAGAGAAGAACAGGAAAGGGATTATATTACCATCAGCCAGAGGAGGGGAGAGAAAGAGTCTCCAAAGTCCAAGTCCTTTTCAGTTTGTGTTGTCCAGGGATGTTTCCAGTGAGTGATGTCTTCAGTGCAGTTCTTCTGAGCAGGCATCACTCAGGTCCTTTTGTACAGTTTTTTAATCACAGTCTTAAGTATGTAGCCCCCAGGGAATCTTCCTGCGTATTCTCCTATGCTTGCAGGGGTCTGGCACTGGGGAGGGCCTCGGCCCCTCCTGTGCCTTTTACCTGTTCTTACACAGGGGCTACACATTCAGAGCTAGTCAGGCCAGGTGGTGAATCTGTTGAGTAGTCCAGAAGCCTTTTATACCATCTTCCCTTTCCGGAGTAGCTGCTGTGTAGAGATGATCTTGTTGCATATTCCAGAGGGTCTCCTACCACCCCCTCCTGGGGCAGTCCCTTGTCTGGGATTGTTCAACCTGGAGAAGTGGAGGCTCAGGCCAGACCTTATTCCTCTCTATGACTACCTGAAAGGAGGTTGTAGCCAGGCAGGGATTGGTCTCTTCTCCCAGGCAGCCAGTGACAGAACAAGAGGACATAGTCTCACGCAGCACCAGGACAGGTTTAGGCTGGACATTAGGAAGAAGTTCTTCACAGAAAGAGCGATTGGCATTGGAATGGGCTGCCCAGGGAGGTGGCAGAGTCACCATCCCAGAAGGTGTTTAAAAGGAGACTGGGTGAGGCACTTAGTGCCATAGTTTAGTTAATTAGAAGGTGTTGCGTGATAGGTTGGACTTGATGATCTCGAAGGTCTTTTGCAACCTGGTTAATTCTGTGATTCTGTGAGTGGGTCTTATCCTTTGTTGGGATATAATCTCAGTTCCTGACACAGTAACAGGGTGATTTGCATCCAGGCAGGATTCCTAAGCCAACCCACCAAAGCTCAAAGTGAAATCTTGTTCATATTAAGTATGGAACAAACTTCAAAGAAAATCTGCCGATCTACCATTTCCCAGTGCATTCATCTTCCACTGGTATGCCTCAGCAATGGCATACCCAGGCTTCCCATATTCATCTCCGCTGTATTTGGCATCAGTAGGAAACGTTCTGCACAGAAAACATCACCTCAGTACCTGTGATGTCAATCCCCATTCAAGTATTTGAGAGGTACATGTCTGTAGCAGAATGATGGAAGCAGTAAAAACAAATGAAATGCCATTAAAAGATGAAATTCAGACGTGCATGGTTTTCCATTTCAGTCTCGATTCCTATTATTCATTAACTTATAGAGAGATCAAAGGTTTTGTCGAACCTGTTGGTTCTTGTTAGTGATGATTTCTTTTGCATTCCAGAATTTTCAGGAATTTGACAGCGAGGAAATGGCATTATACAGCCAAGGGAGTTGAAGAAAGTCTTGTTCAGATTTGGCATTCTGATCACTCCAGAAGAATTGAAGCAGCTTTGGGCAAGGTATGACAACTCTAAATGATTAGCTCTTACAATAATGCATCTTTTATAAGATTACGGAGCCTTTGGTAGTGCAGAGAATAATAGATTACACTGCACGAGGAATCTTTGCTTTTGCTACAGTTGTGACCTCAGATCATGACACCATGTTACAGGAAGCTGCATTTTATCATGCTAAGCTCAAGACTACGATTACATGCACCAGTTTCCAATGAGTTCAAGCAGGACTTCCTCTTGGCTTTAGTATTACTGATCCATGAGCTTTAACAAATCCAAGTGCCAGGTTCTGCACTTTGGCCACAGCAACCCCATGCAGTGCCACAGGCTGGGGACAGAGTGGTTGGAGAGCAGCCAGGCAGAGAGGGACCTGCAGGTTCTGGTTAACATCCAACTGAACGTGATCCTGCAGTGTTCCCAGGTGGCCAAGAAGGCCAATGGCATCCTGGCCTGTATCAGGAATAATGTGGCCAGCACGACCAGGGAAGTAATTTTGCCCTGTACTGGTTAGGCCACACCTTCAGTGCTGTGTCCAGTTCTGGGCTCCTCAATTTAAGAAAGATGTTGAGGTGCTTGAATGTGTCCAGAGAAGGGCACCAAGGCTGCTGAGGAGGCTGAAGCACAGCCCAACGAGGAGAGGCTGAGGGAGCTGGAAATGTTTAGCCTAGAGAAGAGGAGGCTCAGGNAAGTGATAGAATTAGAAGGTGTTAAGTGATGATCTCAAAGGTCTTTTCCAACCTGATTAATTCTGTGATTCTGTGATCTCTTTAATTTAATGTGCACCTTTTTACTTGGCTAGCACCTTAGGTCACTGGATAAATTTACTAGGTTTGCATCAATCTTCAGTTATGCACCAAAACTCTTACCTCACTTTGTGATGGGTAAAAGCAAGTTACAGTTATCTCAGGTTAGGTGGGAACTGCAAACAAAGCTTCCATCAAGGAGGTCTGTGTACAGTCCTCATTGCCTGCACGCCTGAAGGCAGTGCTAGCAGCCTCTCCTTTTCAGAGCACTACATTTACTTACAATATTTTCAAGAAGTGATTTAGTCAACAACAAAAAAATACTACATGCCAAATAGGTAACAAAAGGAAGGTAATTTCATTGTGTGTAAAAAGAGAGCAAGTGGAATCACGGAATGTTTTTATAGACAAGTCATTTGTTGTGAAGTGGGGGGAAATACTTGTCTGTCTTCAACAAAGAGGAGTTCTGCTATACACTGTACTTGAAATGTCAGAGATGTCAGCTGTATATATGTGACATCATATAAAAAACTACCCTCATTACAGGACTATTTTAAAAAATTATCACTCTTTCTAACGTATAGAGCCTGAGTGTATTGCATTTTGGCTTCAAACTGCGTTAACTATATGGATTTTTCTTAGCACTGATTCATCTCTGAGTTATTTTCTACTCCATTAGGTTTTACTTTCCGTTCTTATTCCTTATGGATGCCACAGCACACTGAAGAGTATCATTTTTGTGCAGTTATTTGCTGCACAACTTCACTCCCATCAGCTAAAATCTCTTACGTGCCTGATATGTCTGTAACTTAAATAAAGGAATTAGAGTGAAGCTGAGGCTAAATTAGGCATTGCCATGCATCAGAGCACTACCAAGGGAAAAAACTGCAGGGGGAAAGGCCTGTGGATGGGTTTATACCTACAAAAATATGAAAAATGTTTATGGAGTTAACCCTGCATACCTGACGGATCTCAGACTTGTGTAACCATTTTGGCACACTTGAGACTGGGTTTATACCTGCAAAAATATGAAAAGTGTTTATGAAGCTAACCCTGTATACCTGACAGATCTCAGACTCGTGTAGCCATTTTGGCAGACTTGAGACTGGATTTTTAGGAGCCCACTTCTCTGCATCTCAAGGCAGTGGATACTGAGAGCTGGAGAATAGTCCTGACTGTTTGCTCCTCAGGGTGATTTTTCACAATTGACTGAGATTACAATGCCTGAGCCCTATTTTTTTCCTCCAATATAAATTCACTCAGTCATTCTCTGTGTGACATGACACTCCTATAAGGAAAGGAAGTCAGGGAGACTTAAGCTATTAAGTCACTTAAGGACATCTGTAGTGCCTTTCTATGAGGAATGCATGAATATTTTAAAAAGCATTTATTTTTCAAGCTATGATAGAGATGCAAAAGGATCTCTTACCAAAATTTTTACAGACTTTGCACTCACTGACACAGGGCTCAGGAGACATATCTTGTAAGACAGCTATGCACATTTACTGGGACGTTATAATAATAAACAAAAGAAGCATTGAAAGCTGAAAGAGCAGCAGAAACCACAAACTCTGTATGTAAAAGAAATTAAAAAGCACATCAAGTCAGTTATTATGAGCTCAGAGTATATTCTATATATATTCTATGTTTGTGTTTAGTTTAAGGTGACACTGTGTACAATACAAATGTAATTCTACCAAAAAAAAAACACTGAAAAGGACTCTCAGAGGGTACTGGGCCAAACTTATCCATAGTGTTATTCCCTTGATTTGCTGGAGCCTAGCTCAGTAAGCACTATGAGGCTTCTTTTATAGATATTAAGTTTAGAGATTTTATGGCAGCATCTTTGCCTAGAGATGTTCCTAGACTCAGTCATCTTCACTGCTAGACTGCCAAAGCAGTCCTCAGCATGCTTTGGTCTACCTCAGCTTATATTTTTCCTGATCACTCCCAACGCTCTTTGGAAGAAAGAATGCTTCAAGGATCATTCCTAATAGGCAGTTTGCAGGCAGCTGCTTTCCTTCAGCAACTAAGAAGGTTCACTAGCAGAGATGTGCCAGCTGGCCTCTGTGCCTGGAGCACTCCTGGGTCTGCTATTGGTATCATCTCAGCTTGTGATTCCAGTCCTAACACTGCTATGAGCTCGGGTTGAGGGAGAAAAGGAAGTGAGTTCTGTCACCCTGCAGGTTTCTTCTCAGGTTTAGACCTACCTGATTATGCTCCATAGGGGCTTTTCTCACAGCTGGACTGGGTGGGCGTCTAGGACACTGTGGTCCCATATCTTACCCTGTCCTTTAGATGATGGTCAAGTAACAAGCACAGTTGCTTTCACATTCTTCTAACAGCTAGTCAAATTGTTGCCTTTGTAGATGCAGCAAAAGCCAACCTTGACAAGGATGGACCCTGGCTCCCTATGGCAGAAACAAGCATCTTGTCTCCTGGCAAGAGGAGTCTCTGTCTCAAACAAAATCAACACTCATGGTGTTAATAGGTCATTGCTCCTGAGATGAGCATATGACAAACAAATTACAAAATTATATCCTACTTGTAGTGGAGTCTAATGATCTGTGCCTGCCCTGGTGAGTTGGCATTGATTAGTCTGCTGCTGCTACAGGATTCCTGCACCTGCCAGCAGATTGAAGCAGCAGCAAAATCCTCTGCCCCACTACAGTCCCATTCAAACTTTATATTTCCAGGGCATGGGTAGAGAGTAGCAGAGTGCTAATTATGGTTTCACTCTTCTCCTTCACGATTTTGATAATTAAAAAAAAAAAAGTAGGAATATGAACTCTCAGGTGCAATAAAAAACATGTAAAAATATAGCCCCAAGAGCATAGCTTTGCTTTCTTTTGTGCTTAGAAATTGTCTGGAAGTTGTAGGAACTAATAAATTATTATTGATAAGGATGATAATTCCCCCATGACATCGTGGGTAAAGGTGATACACTCCTAAGCAAAGAAGAGCAGCCCTGTTCTGCAGATAAAGAGGCAGCTTGGGAAACAGTTAGACAAAACCCCCACTACAAAACACAGAGAGAATCCTGCAAACTAAGGCTTTTGCTTTTTACCCTGCCTGTTTCAGTTCTGGTTTTCAGTGTCTCAAATAGGCAGAACCAAGGGCAAAATTGTCCTTTCTTTTCAGCACCACACCTCTCCCACCTGCATGCCAGCTCTCAGGCATAAACTGCACTTAGGACATCCACAGGTATCAACAACCGTTTCACCTGTGAAAACCTGCGTAATAGTCAGCAGGGGTGGTCAGGCAGCTGCTGGGCTGCAGGCATTGCTTATTAGTGTATTTGGAAATGTCTGCTGTGAAATGCAGTCCCTAATTGTCTTATACAGGGCTTTCTGGCTCCATTTGCTGTACCAGCCAGTTGTCCCTCTGCAGGCAACACTAAGATGGGAGGGAGTGATGATCTGCTTGAGGGTGGAAGGCTCTGCAGAGGCACCTGAACAGGCTGAACTGATGGACTGAGGGCAGCTGTATGATGTTCAAGAAGGCCAAGTGCCAGGTCCTGCATTCGGGTCACAACAACACCATGAACACTCCAGGCTTGGCACAGTGGCTAGAAAGCTGTCCAGCAGAGAAAGGCCTGGGGGCATTGATTGTCAGGCAGCTGAACATGAGCTCAGGTAACCAAGAAAGCCAAGAGCATTCTGGCTTGTATTGGGAACAGTGTTTACCAGCAGGACCAGGGAAATGATTGTCCCCCTGGAATCAGCACTGGTGCGGCCACACCTTGAGTACTGGGTTCAGTTTTGAGGCATCTCATTGTAAGAACATTGAGGTGGTGGAGTGGGTGCAGAGATGGGCAATGAAGCTGAGGAAGGGTCTGGAGAACAGCTATTGTGAGGAGCAACTGGAGAAATGGGGTTGCTTAATCTGGAGAAGAGGCTGAAAGGAGACCTTCTCATGACAACTGCCTGAAAGATGGTTGGAGTGAGGTGAGAGTTGCTCTCTTCTCCCTATTAACAAATAATAGAACAAGAGGAGATGGCCTCAGGTTGCACCAGGGGAAGTTTAGATTTGACGATAGAATAAACTTCTTCATGGAAAGGGTTCTCAAACACTGGAGCAGTCTCCTCAGGGAAGTGGTTGAATCCCCATCTGTGGAGGTGTTTGAAAGAAGCAGAGATGTGTTCTAAGGGCCCTGGTTTAGCACCAGACTTGGTAGAGTTAGATAATGGTTGGACTGGGTGAACTCAGAGGGTTTTTTCCTATGATTCTGTGATGATTGATGAGAGTCTTGGCCTGCACTTTATTCTCAATGACTTGAAAAACTGATTCTTGTCACCTGTCAGATTTGGAGTGGAAGGAGGTATTACTGTGCTGCAAGCAGAAATGGTGCATCGTCGCTCAAAGACACTAAGAGTTATCATGAAGCAGCTGGAGAGGGATTAAATCAGCAGGGAAGACATGCTGTGTAAAAATAAAACAGTCATGATGTGACATACTGGCAGGTCGACACCGTTTACAATTATTTGCCTCTGAGAATACCTGTCTGTGTATGTATGTACACATGGCAAGAATACACACAAAAGGATACATACAAGTGAGAGCAACCTGGTCTAGCAAGAGGGTTTCCTGCCCCTGGCAAGGAGGTTGGAAGTAGATGAGATTTAATGTCCCTTCTAACTCAAACCATTCTATGATTCTACAGCAATTGCTTAACCTGTTCAAGGGAAACAGAGTGAGTCAACTGTAACTAGATTCAGTCACCTGCCAGATGTTTCTGAAGTCACCCATGAGCATCAGGGTACGTGATCATGGGGCTACTTCCAGCTGCCTGTTTCTGCCCCCTGCAACAGGACTGTTTCAGCCTGGACAATGACAGAGCTTGGTTAAGCCTGCAGTTGCAACTTTTCTATCCCTTTCAAAAATTATGTTCTAACTACTTATTAGATCCTGGGGTTTCTTGGCTTACATATATAGGACATCTAGTTCTGTTCTTAAATTTCTGGCATCTCCATTTTTACCTGGATATGAGTTCACAGCTTAATCACTAGTGCTCTGCGGAAGTATGCCTTGTTACTGGTTGTTGCCACCTTTCAGTTGCACTGGATGCTCTCTTTTTGTCTCCAACACTTTCTCACTCACCTCCTGGTCAGTGGGAGCAGTCCTGTGTAAGGAGTTCCTATCTGCTTTTTTGTTTCAGAATGCTGGAAGTGCATATCGAATTCAACCTATGCCTCTGACTCTGCAGATTTCATGTAAGGCCTTGAAAGCCATAAAGGAGTCTTAAGCAGAGTCGTTTGCTGTTGGATGAAACCCATCCACATGATGACTGTGAAGGCAGCAATCCAGCTGAGTGCCAGGCTTCTGTTCCAGGACCTCATAAGACAACTGAGGTACAGGAAGCATAGGGGGGCACCATCCCCTGCTGCTGTCAGTTTCAGTGCAAGATCTGCTTTTGGCTTGGAAGACATAATGTAGTGGCTACAAAACTTAACCATGGTGTTTAGCACCAGGTAACTTGGTAGAGTTTGGTAATGGCTGGACTGATGATCTTCAGGGTCATTTCCAAACTAAACAGTTCTATGATTCTGTAATTCTATAATAATCCATGTGGGTCTTAGCTCCCACTTCATTCTCAATGAGCTGGAAAACTGACTCCTGTCACTTGCCAAACTCGGGCTGGGAGGAGATATTTGCCCGAGTTGTAAATTTGCTGGTTATAGGACCCACTTCAGCTGCCTTGGGAGCAGCGACCACTCCCTCCTCTGTGATCTTGCTTAAGCCCCTTCGTTTTTATTTGCACAGTGGCTGCATCCAGCCTGTGTCGTTTCTTCTGTCTTTCTACAGGGGCTGTGAACTTCACCCTAACGGCTTTGGAGCAGTTTCAGTGCTCTGATTACATACTGTGAGGCAGACAAAAACTCTGGATATCTTACGATTCAAAAAATACTGCTGTGCTTTTATTATTTTTTTTCTCCCGCTTTTGCTTTTGTTGTAACTCACAGGAACAAATGGCCCAAATTAGAAACAGACATTGAAAAGTGACTCTCCAGGTCTTCAAGAAAAACACAAAACACTTGCAAGAAAATATTAATATTATTTTTGTCACTGTAGCTTGATCCGTGATTCTAATCCTCATTTTTCTCCACACACATCTTTACTGCTGTGAGCGGAATAATTACTGCTTGGAAATCCTTTAGCAGTCCAAAAATGGCGAATACCTCAATTTTCCAAAACAGTTAATCTCAAAAACTGTTTTGATTTTACTTCAGCTTTTATTTTCATTGGGGAAATTTCAGCAGCAGATGATCACGGTGATGAAGAGTGGCACTGAAAAGCAGCATACAGTTGAAAAGCAGAATTTTTCCTCATCAAGGGTGCAATGTGGATCATATCACACCTTCAAAGTACACAACCTTGCTAGATGGGAAAAACAGTGCTAAACAGGCTTCTGGGGATGCAGAAGATCAATCTGTCACTGAAATCTCAAGCTGCCCTTAAGATAGTCAGCTGGTTTTGGCTTTTAAGCTGCTGTATCCTGCTCCCAAGATGTGACTTTCCTGGTCTCTTTCTAGGCCTCAACACCCATCCTCTTCCACCACTGCCCTTCTGCAATTGCTGTAAAGCCCTGGGCTTTAAGCTGTGGCATATTAATTCCCCAAAACCCTCTGTCAGGAGATTTTAGATTTGTGTCCCTACTGAAAAGTCTGTAGGCTTCTAAACAGAATAAAAATTAAAACTCAGAGATGTAATTAGCGGAAGTTTGATCTCTGCAGTCTCATGTCTAAGAGGAGGTTGAAGGAGTCTCAACTGGTTAGTCTGTAATGAGATGCATGGAGATTCAAGATAGCAGAGCAATGCAACTGCACTCTGATGTGCACCCTCTTCTGTGCTCTTTCCAATACAAGTCTTGCTTTGAGTATAAACCAAGTACCACATGGTAACAGGAGGGAAAAGAGGAAGGAATTAACTAGAAAAGAAAAAAAAAAAATTT